>JANIJG010002725.1:0-26603 GCA_024611175.1 Megaceryle torquata | reverse complement strand
AGAAGGAGACTCCACAGCCTCTCTGGGCAGCCTGGGCCAGGCTCTGTCACCCTCACAGGGAAGAAGTTTCTCCTCCTCTTGAGGAGGAACTTCCTGTGTTTCCCCTTCCTACCATCACCTCTTGTCCTATTCCAGGGCACCACTGACAAGAGCCTGGCCCCTTCTACTCTGACCGCCACCCTGCAGAGATTTGTAACCATTCATCAGATCCCCTCTCAGCTTCTCCTCTCCAGGCTGAACAGCCCCAGGGCTCTCAGCCTTTCCTCAGCAGAAATGTTCCAGCCCCTTCACCATCTCTGTACCTCCACTGGACTCACTCTGGTATTTCCCTGTCCCCCTTGAACTGGGGAGCCCAGAACTGGACACCATGCTCCAGATGAGGTCTCACTGGTGCAGAGCAGAGGGGGAGGAGAACCTCCCTCAATGTACATGTTCTTTTCATTTCTTTCTCATAAGGACTGAACATGCCAAGGTTCATCATTATCTGTTCACTGTAAGAGTGAAAGGCCAGCTGCATGTGGGCATGTTTCCTGCAGATGCTGCTAGGCTGCAGTTAGCAGCTGGCAGAAAGATCCTTAAAATTTTGCTTATCCTAAGGGACACCTCCTCCATGCAAAAGATACAAGAAATTCCTTCATTTATTGCCAAGGACTGTCTGAAATTTCCACCAAAAAGGAAGTGCATAATTATTTCCAATTCTCTTTTTCTCCAGCTGCCAACTATTTCTCTAGTTTTTAGGGTCACTAATCCCAGTAACATTTAAAATCACCTACAGATTTGCAGTGTCATACCCTTTTCTGACATTCACTTTTCTGAATTACAGAACATTTGGAAATGGAGAGTAAAGAAATATTGCAAGCATCTTGCTGTTGATAAATCTTCTGGCTTATATTCAGAGGGTACAATACTTTTCCAGGTCTTACAAAATAGGAGTCCCAAAGGTGAATGTATTATACAGCACAATCTCAGTTTTCAAGCACAAGTACTTGACTGTAATCATATTCAACTGTCATATTTGAAATAGTAAATGATTTTTCAGATTCATTTACACTGTTTAATCCTTCCTTGTTCCATTTCTTTGCCCCGTTAAAATAAGCACCGATGTGTATACACCATGAGAAAGAAGATAATACAGTCCCCAATACAGTGAAAACTTACATGACCACAGAGATCTATTTCTGAAAGATAAATCCAGTCCAATGAGAAGTTTTAAAATTAGTGAACTTGAAAATAAATGTGGTAGGACAAAAATTATGGAAAAAAATTACGGAAAAAAATTACATGTAGCTAAAACTAAAAATGTACTGAGTTCTTTCATTAAAAAACTATGTGCCAGATATAAGATATTGGTGCTCACACCTATCACATTTTTAATACCATACTGCTAATCATTTGCATGTAGGTACAGTAGTATCTAGAGCTACAGATGTGTACATTTAGCACCTACTATTAAATTTGCACTATAGCTGCAAAGCAAGCAACAACAGGATGATAAAAATGAAGCCATATGGTTTAAATCATGAATGTTTTAACTTACCATGTTATAAAAGGTATTCTAGGCTAGATTATTCAAAGACAGTCTTAAACCTAAATGTAGAGTTCTGGAAAAACCTCCTGTTCTAAACAATACAAATTTAACTTCACAAAATTTAAACTTGGTACAAAACCTCAAAAAAAAAGCTCATGGTGCGTGTCTTGTGGCTACTTGGCATATGCAGGTAAATAAAGAGCAAGCAGCTGCCTTACCTGTAAAATGTTTTATGAATTTGTCTTTCAGACTGGAATCTCTTGGAAAAATTTCTGAGGAGAGAAGAAAACCAAACATATGTAATATAGGAATTACAATAAAAGCTCTGTAAGCACAATACACCAGAATGTCTGCTGTCAGGAGAACAAACAGCTTCCCAAATTAAGTATGAAATGATTTTTCATATTTGTGTGTGTGTGTGCACGTGTGCAAACAACACTGTGGACTGTTTCAAGTAATTCACAGATGAGTACCAAATAGTCATCCTACAACACACTCCATCAGTATTTCTGACAATCACTTCTATACATCTTAGGTCTGAGTTGAGCTATAACTTTACAAATATTTACATAAATAATATAAATTCATTATCATTGTATAATAAGTATTTGAGTACCTGAACAGATTATGTGAAATACCTAGATAAATACAAAATAAATACCATATATTGGGGTTTGAAATAACAGGTACCTGAAAGGTCTCCTACAGATCATCCAAGACAGATATGGGCCACGTATATTATAAATCTGTACCACTGGCTTTAGCCAGTTTCCCAGAGGTGGCAGGGATGTATTTTAATGCTGGGATTTTTAAATAAAATGACCCAAGTTTTACTGCAACTTAGCATAATTAGGGGGCATAATTTGGTTAAGATTCCTTGAAAATCTCCGTTTCAACCAAGGTGTTTCCTTGTTGCAAATGATATACCAGCCCTTCTCCATTAAACTTAGAATTTTACTGGTATCATTTCAAATGACAGAGAATGAAGCATATGAAAAGCCAAAACAATGGAATGATGTGTGAGAGTTTTGAATGAGATGCCTTAAGTGGGCCAGCACTGATGAATAACCAAAACCTGGTGAAGGTTGGGCTAGGAACAGGCCATGCTTACTCTGACAAAGAACATTCAGACCCCAGGTCCTTTCAAAGTCTATAGAATTTGCTATGCCCTAGAAAATTCTTTAGGAAAAGACTATTATACAGCCAAACCCCCACTCCTAAATGTGCAGAAGGTAGAACAGGATAATGGATTGATGCTCAGGCAAGGAACTAGGCATCGCCAAGCAGCACACTGCAGCTGTAGCTGTGTGGGTGAGCCCGAGAAAGAATGCTGAGGGGGCTGCTTCCCAGGAGTAACCTACATCACCCCAAGGTTCACACCAGCCTGCCTATGCCTGTCCCAGTAGGGGTAACTAGGTCAGTCGTGTGTTGGAAAGCATCTGAATGATGCTGACTGGTTCCTACTCCTCCCCTGCCATGGCTGCCACCCCTCCGGGCACCAACCAGCTTTTCAACATGTGCCCACCTTTCAGCTTGCTTCAAGCGTTCATTTTCTTAGCAGTACAGCACATTTGCTTGGTAAAAGACAATCAGTGAGGCCCTAGCTCTCCACAAAGACATCCTAAGCTCATTTGTATAAAAATCACGGGCAGCCCAGGTTGCTGAACACTTCTGTCTGCTGGCTGTAACAGCAGGGGCAACCCCCCTAAACATGAGCACAGTAATTTTCTTCCATCTTCCAGCAGCACAGCCAAGCCCTCCTTTCCATACACAACTGTGAGGCGGGGGTCTCAAAGGACTCAACATTTCAATCAATGAACAGGGTTTTTTTCATGGAACACGTATCACTGACCCCTGACCAGGTCACGCTGCAGCCAGAAGCAGGTTCTCAAGTCCAGACAGGATGTTTTTATAAAAAGCAGTAAAAAATCATCATGAGAAAACCTCTACGCTAGCTTTTCCTGGCTTCTCAGAAGCTCTTTGTTACTCCAGTCATTTTTCATGGGGTATCTACCACCTATTAAGACCAACAGCTTAATACCCATTCTCGCAACGTACCCTCGCATCCTCACAAAGCAAGTTAAATTCCTTTGACCTATTAATTTCACGAAGGAAAGGCAGAAACGTGAATATAATAAGATAGATTGGCAAAGCACTACTAAATTGGAAACACTTGAAAATCACACTGGGCAAAACCACAAAAGAAATAGGAAAATGAAAGAATAAAATGTTTCAAGGGTGAAATCCACAGGAACAGGAAATACTGAAGGGAGAGGGTTGATTCAGTCCGTTCTTGCCACAAAACCATGTTACACAAACTAGTAAAAACAGTCAGCATATATCCCACTGGATATAGTAACATTGCTTTTCATCAGCTGGGAGAATATTCAGACTGTGGTATTCTTGTGCCTAGGCTCATAAAATCCCCACTGCTCACCCAAGAGAGTACATCCTGTGTTAAAAGGCACTTGTGCTATTGATCCTGGGTTCATCCTGAGTATTATCTCAGTTTATCAGCATAAATAATCTTAGTTCAAGGATATTTTTCTTATTTATATTAGGACCTCTATGTGTGTCCTTAGGCAAACATGCATCTGGGGCAAAATGCTGCTCATCCTATGGCCCTTCCATGGACAGCAATGGTCATGGATAACTATTAAATGGTGCTAGGACACATTTGCAACTGGATTTTCTGTCTAAAATACTATTTATGGCAAAATCTAGGGGCAAGACAAATTTAGAGGATTCTCCAGCTCTCCTTCACAGAGGGGTTAAATTTATACAGGAGCTCTGGTTCTAAACCATCCATACTGATAATTATCTCAAGTTGTGACACTTCACAGAAGGTCTGGTGGCTTCAGGTAAAAGGTGACTGGATGTGCCTGAGATTTATACCGTGCTGAGGAGAGCTAGCAAGATCTTAGAGCTAAGAAGCAGCGAGCAAAAGCTGCACAGGCTCCCCCGACTCTTACATTTTGTTGTAAACTTTCCAAGGTTAGTTAAACCACTGTTGCTAAGCTAATTCCCTGGAAAATTATTCTGTGCACTTTTCAGTTGTTTCTCAGCACTTGGTAGCTGACATGAATGTTTAATTTTTCACTAATTTGGACATGATTACAGAGAGGTAGAAGACTAAATTAGCCCCAGCCCTGGGCTCAGGCATGTGCTCAATACCCAGTATAAGAAATAGTTGGTCACCATGGGTGAAGCTTTTCAGCTTTCCATGCCTTCAGTTTCTCTGTGTTCTGTCTGTTCAGACTGCAAAGCTCTGACAGCAGGTGCTGATTCTGATGCTGTGTTTGCACTGTCTCCAGCACCACGTCACCATGATTGTGCCTGGAAAATTCATGTCCTGATAGAGTACAAATAACAAGAGCTGTGCTCACAGCGCTGAAACAAGTCAAATCCACATGACAGTTCGTTGCCTTGGGGCATGAAAACTCCACATCCTCAGGTGATACCACCTTTGTGAAAATAAAAAAATAATCAACATTTCAATTTGTTTATGGTCCTGTCAGTCAAACTTTGCTTACTTTTAGCTTATTCAGGGAACCAGTGTAAATCAGCCAGCAAAAATTACTCCTGCTCTTCTCCTAGTCCAGGTCTACACACACCAGGGTCATTTGCAACACCCCACTACAGGCTGTTTTTGAGGCAAGTGCAGATAATGTGAAGTAGCAGAGCTCAGGCTCTGCTTCACTGGCCAAGTCCCTTAATCTATCTACATAAGCAAAAAAAAAAAAAAAACAAAAACAAAACTCTTCTCATGAAGCTTTTTGTAAAACTTCTCCATAGCAGGTAAATGTTTCTAGAAAATGTAAAGGTATCCAGCAGAACACAGAAACAGAAATGACATCAGTTATGATATTTTTCACTGCCACCTAAATGATACTTGTCAGATTTACATGCTGGTGCTGAAGTGCTCTCCACAACACACTTCAACTACAGTACTTAAAGCGTAGCATGTCTTGCCAGGTTAAATAATTATCCATTTTCCAAAATATCCATTATTAATTCAGAATATCCACTGTTATGTTGCAGAACATTCCTCAAAATGGCATGTCACATGATGGAATAACAGGCGTTTCTTGGGTTTATGTTGTTCTAACTTCAGGAAGTTCTCAGAGTTAGGCAGTCCAAATGATGATAATCTCATATAAATTTATTTACAATATAATGCTTAGTCCAAGACAGAGTCAATACTAATGCAAATATATGTTATCATATCTTACAATGGTCATATGATCTGACTTGGGTTTTATTCACTTTGGTAAAGCTCTTTTTGAATGGATGTAATTGTCTATTCTTCAGAAAGAGCAATGTTTCAGTGTTACTCTTTTTTCATTGCTTTTTATTCTTCTTAGTCTTATTTTTGCTTATTTAATAATTGCTTTTAAGCCAAATTAATTTTAGTACAAAGCAATACATTTCAGCAGGTCTTACGTTATCAAAGTTAAAAGGTTTTCCTGGTCTAATACAGATTTATCTAAATTTCGCACAACCATCACACATACAATCTTATGAAAATCTTAATTCCCACATATTTTAAGTTATTTTCTAACTATAGCATTTAGAAAACAAACACGTTGTTGTGCATTTTCTTCTTTCTATCCATAAAAAGGCAGAAGAAAACTGTCAGCAGTAAGATGCAGCTGACTTTTCCATTATAAACCCAGATGCAGGCTTCTAAAATAGTTGTTTTGACACAAAAATAGCAGACTCTGCAAAGCTTCAACTTAAAGGCTGTATTCTGCTCATAGTATAGGAATGTATCTTGCAGAGGTTGAAATACACCTCTACAAATATGGGAAAACTGTTAGTAAAACTGTCTTGAGCACTTATATAGACCAAGTCCCATATATTTGGATAGAGCTTTTCTTTACTAGCAGTGCCTAGAGATGGCAACTCTTGTCTCCTGTGCCAATACCACAAGGTGAAACACTAGTAGTAGCAGTAGGTTTGCATACATTCAGCAACGTCAAGATGGATTGTGTTTATGCAAAAGTAAAATTCATGGTGATAGAAGTGATAGTAAAAATCTTTCAAATGTAAATTCATGAAGAAGCTCATAAGGTGTCAGAAGAATTTCAGCAACAGAGTTGAAACTAGATTGGAACAAGACAAAAATACCCAAGTAAAGTCAAATACTGGGAAGATGAGTGAATGGAATGACATTGCATTGCCAGGATGAAAGTATCCTCAGCTTAAAAATACATAAAATCTTTACAAAAGCAGTGCTTTTAAAATAAAACAACACAAAAGATATTCAGAAACCACAATGACCCAAATCATCCTTCTTCTGTATGATTTAATTTACATACATAATAATTTCTACAAATGTTAGGAAAAGATGTACTGCCTCGGTTAAAAAAAAGCAAAACAACAAGTTTTGCTCAGAACAAACACTTAAAATATATAAAAAAAACCCAGAGATGAATCAATTCAAATACATTTCTGAACAATTACAAGGTCCTAATTTTCCTACTTTCATTGTTATACTTTGGCTGTGACCAAATTGAACAAAACTCTTACTTCTGGGCCCATGGCTGGACAAACATCTCACCTGCAAAAATAAAGGATTGCCAGGAGCTTTGGCCATGCTGGAAATGCTAATTTTTTATAAATGCTGCTATTCCATTGCTACCAGAACAGTATCACTTTTTGTTCTGCAAACAATAGTCATATTAGTATAGACTGAAATGTTCCTCTGGACCCTCATGTGGTGTCTGATAGAGCAGAGAAACAGAGCATGCAGCTCTTTGTTGAAAATGTGTGACATTTGTATTCTCTTCTCGGGGGCCACCAATTGATTCTGGGATCTGTCCAAGAGTGTTCAAAATCCTTAGGACAAATTTGTGGTTGTGTTACAACTCAGTTCACAGGCTGATATATTTAATGCATTTGCTATTGCAGTTTCCCACAGGGAGGCAAGAGAAAATATTGCTTTGTGCAACAGAGAGCAACTCCTTCCATCATTAACAATCATAAATCATTAAACATTTTCTATTATTTGTGTTAGAAATAACTGCCATATGAGAAAACATACACTTAAATGATGTAATTTCATTTTCTTAGCCTCTTCATCTGTGGTTTCTACCACATAAACTGTATGTCTGCTTTTGTATTTTTTTCTTTGTCTTCCAGTTTTCCATAAATAAAAGCTTTATAATAATTTCTAATTGTCTTAGTAATTTGTTTGCTTACACACACCCCCCACCCTGCTTTCCCCCAGCAGATCTGCAATTCATTCCTTTGGACAAGGGAAAATATCTATTTCTGTGCGCAGTATTCCAAGACGTCACTGAGTTACTACTTCTGTTGAGTAACACGCACAGTTCCCACTTACTGAATACTTTTTATTTTGAGACTTTGATGTGCACGTACTAAGTTCCACGGGGCATAGATGGAAAATGAGTCAATGCTCCAGACAGATGCATTCCTTTCTGTATGTAATACTGCTGTTTGAAATTCAAAACGTAGCAGATTCTTCCAAGTACTGTATAGTGAAGATTACAATAAATTAGCAAAATTTTTTGCATTTCCTACCACTGTCCTGCTTTAGCTGGTGAGAAATTATCTGGTACCTTAGTATTTTCTCAAGGGGGGAAGAAAAAAAGGCCTCAAATAAACCCCAAAATCAACATTGCTTAGATTCACAGAGATGAGAGCGTCTGCTCAAGAGAAAACACTGAATTTATCTACAACTGCATACCACTGCCATCTGCTGAATGCAGACTATGCTGAACGGACTCATGAGTACCTCTCTGCTCTGAGAGTGGAGCTTACGAGGCTTCTCCTTTACGCCACCTAACAGGAGCCCTTTCAGTTCTCGCAATACAAAGTGTGCTGTAGAGCTTATGGGTTACAGAGTGCAATTAAGAACTTATAATGAATTACCTGGACAATTCATCTTCTGCTTCTCCAGGAGGAGACGTAAAGAGTCTTCTAATCTCTTTGGATTTATTTGCTATCCATAAAATCTTTGTTCAGTATTTCAGCTGTATTTATAGAGAATATTTGGAATGCACTTTGTGATACATGATCATACCTCATTAGTCAAGTCCTAAGAACCCAGTTCTGCTCCCATGGCAAATACACACTTCCATACTTATTTACTTGTCCAGGTTTGAAACAGTGCTTCTAAGGATACTTAAACTAGTGACTGTACATTTACTTTTCCTGATATTCACTCCAGCAATGTTTTTCTGATGTCAGCATAACAAATAATGCTCCTTTTAAATTGCTGAGCAATTGATAGAATCTCAAATTCTCTCAACTTCAGCTATGAATACAGTATCTGGTGTTATATATATAAAATTAAGTCTCTATTCTGTAACTTTCAGCAGCAGCTGGAGCAATAAAGTGGACTGTGACATCAGTCAGTTTAGAAGTACAACATGACAATCTCAAAGAGAAATCCTAACAGGGTTTCCTTTCATTAAGGCTGATAAAAGTTCACTATGTCAGTCACCACTGGCAAGAGCATTACATCCAAAAAAAAAAAAAATAAAAAATCAGTGTACTTCTGAAACGTGCTGAAGATGGCACAAAAGGAAGCACCAGCTTCTAAAATCTCACTCTGGCAGCTATTTTTTACCACTTTTCCCTCTGCCAATCCATCACACATAGTGCCAACCCTTCATTCTTATCCCACAGCCTCTACTCACCTATGTCAGATCTCCGTACTCACCCTTGTAAACCTTATCTGCATTAGCTGCTCCCTTAAACCCAGAGGGATTAATATTCCCAGGGCATTCACAGCAAAGTAATTGCAATTTATTTAGTTCTACTAAAATTGTAGTGTTGCAAATACTGAAAGTTTTTAAAAATGCACAAAATATTGTACTAAAAAGATTCCCAAAACAGATGGCAAAACCAGATAAGGACACCTTCTACAAACCAGAGTCAAGTGAGAAAATGAACACCTTAAAAACATACAAAGAGCAAAGGCACACTGCTTTCCTAATCCAACGTGCTTTGTTTTGCTCTGTGGAATGAGATGTTTATGTGGCTTCATAACATTTGCTTGATGGATTGACATCTGTGCACTACAGTTTGGAGTGGATTTGAAGTATTTCAAATGTCTATCTCTTCACCCTTTGTTTGGAATGGATTTTAAAAAACAAACAAAAAAACCCCAAAAACCAAAACCAAACAAACAAAAAAAACCCCCAAACCAAAACCAAACAAACAAAAAAACCAAAACAAAACCAAAAAAAACCACAAAACCTTTAAATAGTTCAAAGTGCTGCCTTTTTATAGTGACCAGGGTCAAATTCCACTCTCTCTGACTGCTGCATAGTCCCCCTCACTCATCAACACCCTGTCAATACAACGGCAAGGGAATTACAGAAAGGTTTTTGAACCATTTGTTATTTACAGAGACCTTCAGGTGGGTACCAAGAAAAGAGATGGCTGACTTTTGACACTTGATTTCAGTTGGATGTATAGACTTCATTTGAGCAATGGGACAGAAAGCTTTAGCAACACTCTGTAATAAATAGTCTGGAAGTTTCTGTACATACCATAATATAAATAGCAACACAAAAAAGCAAAGCTGATGTGACTTGGACCTTTCATTAAGAAGAATGGCATATTTATTTATCTCTGCCAACTGATAAATGGGCAAGACAAGTTTTACATAGGCTAGACACATTCCAGTTCTTTGAAAAGGTTATGAACACAATGCTAGAACGTGTGTTACCTGAAATAGCAAATGGCTGGATTTAAGAAAGTGAATGAAAGTGAAGCTTGTCCTCTTTTTCAAGAAAATGAGACCTTCAGTCCCATAATCCTTGCACCTCTCTACTGGACTTCACAGGACATACCAAAAGCAGAGTGCCCAGGTCAAAGCTCCTGTGCTATTACAGCTACTATCATGGCTCTCTTGACAACACAGTTCCTCCCCCAGGGACAACCTGTGGGAGACCTGCCTTCTTTCATGCAAATAAAGGGAAGTGACACAAAGTCCTCTGAGACAGGCTTTTGTCTCTGTCAGGTTATTTTTTTTTATGCCTCAGGTGAAAGCAGTCCTTCAACAGAAACTTTCACAAAATCAAAGCAGTAAAAGCAAACAAAGCAAATACATACTGATCTTATTTGAGTTTGCTCTTTTTTCATTTTACTGTGTTACTACATGGGGAGGATACATAAATTCTTTCCTTCATAACCCAACTTTCTGACTTGAATTTACAGGACTGTCTTTGAGCACCACAACTGCTCATGTTGCCTGTTTCCCGCTGCCTGTGATCTACATCACTGCACTGTACAAAGTGAAAGCATCTTTCACAGTATGAGGGAGGAGGCTGCAAAATGCATCCAGAAGTAAGAGAACAGGAGGAGAAACAGGCATGGAAGCATTTGGTCTTCATCTTGTATCACTTGGAGCATTTATACAGAATACAAGGCACAGGAGAAGGACACCCACTTATCATTCCTACCTTCACCCATACCTGGGTCAATTCTTCAGAAGCTGTGGAGGAAAACTATTTTTAACTAAATCCCTTCAGTAGTCTTAGCAGCAGAAAAGGTTGACTTGCAATCATGGCAGGGTAATAAAGACCTGTCCATATCCAGGGGAAGGACCCAGCCGACCACTGACCCCCACTCTTCCCTGCCCAGACCCTAACTCTTGCCCAGCTTGTTTCACTTTGCCTTCTCCCCTCCCTTGTGCTCTGCTTGGCCTCCTCGCCTTGGCTGGTCTCTGCCGAGCTGCGAGCGGGCCCAGAGAGTGACAGGAATAGTTAGCAGTGATCGTTGCTATGAAGACAACTAACGGCACGAACAGTAATTCCAGGGAGGCCTTCCTACCTCAGCAGAGCAATGACTATTTACAGCCTGAAAGGGGCTGCCAGCCTCCAGTTCAACACCCTCTTAAGGGCAACAGATTATCCCCAGAGTTGGCTCCTCCAAGCCTGGGCAATGAACTGTGGGAAGGACATAACCTGAGGCTGGAAGGAGCTAACTCACTCACACCACAGAAGAAACATTTAATCACATCTGAAAAGTCAGGATAGGCAGATGGGATGGGGAAGGTAGTTTTGCCTGCTGTGAATTATTCAGATTTTTTGACACTGGTAATATTATGTTCCTCCTCTCCCCCTCAAACTTTGAATTTCCTTTGACTAACCATTTGTGAAGGGAAAGTAACTGCTCACTAAGTACTCAGATTTTTTGTGTCCTTTTCTCTATTTCTCAGAAAATAAAGAAATCACACCTTGTTGCTAGTTAAAAGACTGCAGTAATGGTATTATCATCATGATCAGCTTGGAGAGGCTGACTGCTGGCTAGCCAGGGACAGAGATGCTTGCCACTCTCTGATGCCCTCTGTGGTGTGAAGGTAGAAACCAGCATTTAAAAACTGCTCTAAATCTGAATAATTCCCACAGTACCTCCCAAGTATGTCCAGAAACATGATATTAAGTCATTTCTCTATGGTCCACTCATTTCCAATGTGATCAGTTCCATGCTGTACCGACAGTCATCATCCAGACAGAATCTGTAGAAACACAAGTCAGTCTGCAAATTGGCTGTAGATCTTTCCAAACATTTTTCTTTCCATCACCTGTCTACCAGCATTTTACCCTGGCAGTAGAACTATGTGATGGCGCTTAGCCAGGTAATGGGAACATACTTTAAATTGCACATGCAAAGCCTCCTCACAAAATCTTGCCCTTCTTCCTGAACAGAAGATTGTCGGTCAGCTCCAGGTAATTTAATTTTGGTTACAACTAAACCTTTCAAGATCTCTGCTGCCACTGTCTTTCTGCTGACAGTTTCCTCACTCCTGCAAAGCCTTCGTGATGAAGCATGGTGAGGCTTTTACTTAATAGAGAATTTTAAAGTGCTAAATGAAACATGCAATATTATAAGATGAGAAAAAAAAATGTGTTTAGTTCCTTTTATTCATAACCTCTTTTATGTTCATTAAGGAAAGGAAAAAAATCCTATAAAATTATAAGTCTTTCAGAACTACGTTTTTGCAGGGGGCAGGTATAAACTAGTATCTTCTTGGTCTATAGGTTTAATTCTGAGGCTGTCAGGGCTGCAATCTGAGAGTGCAATAAAAGAAGGAAAATAGATGTATGTCTTGATGTATCTCTTTCAAATTGGCTACTGTCAGAAACCAATGTCTGAACCTGAAGTTCCAACTTCCACGGTTAAAGTCACATAAACCATTGTTTGAATGTCAAAGTTTTGAAATAAAAACCAATAGCAACTAAGGAAATGTATTGTGTTTAGTGTCTTGGCTTATGTTTACAATAATAAAATACAAAGCAGTTGTGTACCAGCAGCTCCCTGAATTCCTGACCGGTACAAGAAATTGTTATAGGACCTGCCTTACTCTTGAATAACAGTTTTGAGAGCTGAAAGACACTGGAAGGAGAGTATGGCCTGATTCCGTTCTCCTTAATTTCAACAGAAGCAAAACCAGGTCCTCAATCTGTGTGTAATTCACATGATCTACTTAGCTAAACAATTAAGTCACAGCTCTGACATCTGATATTTATTTTAAGTTCTTTGAGCCAGATTCTCTTCCCTGAGCCAACACTTTTTTCTATTCTCGTGGCACAAAGGCTATAACAACCATGGATTTTCCCAGCTGGAGATGCTCCCAGCATGAATAAGTCTTTACCTGTCTGGCAAAACCAACTTTCATGTTATTTCCTCCTCCTCTGCACCCTCTGGACCTTCGCCATCCTCTTATGCAGAGAGTAAGAGGCCTAGCTACAGCCCTCATTACCATGCTTCAAATACTCTTGGCTTGCATAATTGCCTCTTCAAATTAAAACTATCCCATTAATTTTAAATAATCCAGAGACTACTGTAAGTGAAGGGAAACCACAGTCTGTGATGCCCCTCCTCCTGTGTATTTCAGAAGACATACAATTGAGAATCTGTCCAAGGAGCGTTACCAATAAGACATCTCAAAAGCTTTGAGCCCTTAAACTGTAAGACACTCCTACCTGTGCAGACCATGCTTAAGGATTTAAGCCTATTGCAAGGTCATCCTGAAAGACCTCAATCCAAGAAAGACAACTTTTTAAACCCCCGTCTCCACCCCAAGAGAGCAGAGGCTGTGTTAAGGGGTACCCTGAAGACCAGTTCGACTGAAAAACACCACGCAGTTTGATTAGTGTTTGTCAACCCTTGCGTCGGTGGGAGACTGTGGGTAGTGGCTGCTCCTTTTACATTATTTTAGGTGATGTACCAAATTAAAAGATCTTTAAATGAGACTAGTTTAATAAAGATTAAAAAAATAAGGACGCAGTTTATGCTGCTCTTCTTTGAGTTTACTTTAGGCAACGTCCCAGTGTGATCTGCTGGGAAATGTGAATCCTCACTGAGGGACTGCACCATGAGTATGCTGTGGGAAGCAATGCAACACTGAGCCACTGTGAAGACAGCACCAATTAATTAACCTTCATCTGTCAAGGAATTAAGTCAAGGATCTGACTCCAGTCTCAAGATGAGATGCACTCACATCTTAATCCCTTATATGCCAGAGCTGTCCAGAAAAGCAAGCTCAAGTATATGCTGATACACAGTGTATGCCCAAACTCTTACCCAGCCATGGGTAACGAACAGACATTTTCACATTGCAGTGCAGACTCTGCCTTGGACAGCTCAAGAGGCAGAGTTCAGAAGCAACCAAAGCAGGAAGCAGATCCACCAAAAAGAAACACAATTGGAGAGTAAGCATGGAAAATGTGCCTAGGCAAAAAAGAAACTAAAGTTCTACTTAGGCACCCCACCTCTTTTGTTTTACCCCCTTTAGCTACAAGGCAGTTGTGCCCCACTTCTGGGCAGAATCCTGTTCTAAGGTGTGAACTTCAATGAACACAGCATTCACCTACCACACTGGACTTCCAGACATGCACTGGGATATAATGGCCCAGCAAAACAGGCTCACAGCTTTCATGTACCAAGATTTTTTTGGCCAAGAAAATGAGTCAACCTGGGAGGTAAACAACATCAAAGAGAGTGACATTCAGAACACAGTGGCCCTTTTTGATTCAATGCTTTCTCATCAGCCACTTTCCAATAATTCATTAAGACTTGAACAAAGAGGTTGAAACATTGGCTTCTCCTAGGGCTTCAGCCAACCATAATGAAATTATAACAGGATATATTTATGAGGTTGAATATCTTAAACTCAGCTATAATGATGTTTATTAGGAATTCTTCAATAGCTGCTCAGAAAGCATATTTGTATTAGTTAATCCTTGCCTGTGGAGACCTTTATATTTGTTTGGCAAAAGAACATTAAGAAGCATGGATTTCTTTTTTTTTTTTTTCCTCTCTGTAAATCCCTGTTTCCATCAGAAAAAATACCGTGGGATCAAGAAATAAGCCAAACATAGTGTGTATGATTACTTTTCTGCTACTACTATTAGTGATCACTCTAGAAAACAGAACTGGAATGGCTATAGATCTGGATTAAGATATTCTGACAAGTTTTACATTTGAAAAACAAATGTAAAAAAAGAATTTAGCAATTACACTTTCCATTGAGAGCCTCTTGAACAGCACCACACACATACAGATAAGCACTATGTGCATAATTCAAAAGGACCTTTTTACTTCTTTTCTCCTCTGTCAGAGATGTGAACATGGAAAAGACTGTAATACAGTTGTATTTTGAAAAATAAAATAAAAAAAAAATCTCTCTGGACAATTACAGACCCGACGTATGAGTTTATGCAAAAGAGCTCTCATTTTTACTAAGAATTTCTAATGAACAGGTTAGAATATCCCTCGAGCATCTGTATGGCATTATAAACCCCTCGCTATTTTGAGTACCAAGGAGTGGTACTTCACTCTGCCCAAGAGGAAGGATGTCCTACAATACTAATTATTCATTAAATTACAAAAGGATAATTCATGGAAAATAATGAGCCCTATAGGTAAGACTGGTCAAACTATTCAAGGTGTTATTTTACTGAAGGTAATTTTTTCCTATGCATAGCTTCTTTTTTTCTGTACCAGGTAACAATTTCCATGCAGTTAACCATCAGCTATTTGAAAAATCACTAAACTAACAAGGCAGATGAATCCAGAGACTCTAAATTATGCCTGGAAAGTTATTGGAGAGCTCTTGACTGAAGGCAGAACCACTCTTAGATTGAGATACAGAGACTACACATTGATAAATACGAAGAGGAAATTCACTTCTTGCAGTTCTGCAGCACTCTATGCAAGTACTCTGTTTTAGCTATCACGGCTGCTAATAAATGTAGATTCTAGAATATTTGCATAAATTAAACACAAGAACAGCTGCAATACATCAAAAGCGATATATGAACTAGTTGAATCATCTGAATGAAAAGTGATGACGTGTGCTTAACTGCATACAAGCCAAACTCAGCACTGGCAAACATAGGCAAAAAAAAAAAAACTCCATCGGAGTGAAAGAGAATTGAGTTTGCCAGAGTTTAATTAGACTCTGTTCTTTTTGAAATATGAATAGGCTGCAGGTTGACTGCTGTGGAAATGGTAATGTTTAACTGCACTTTACATTTCCTGTGCTTATTTTAGAAATGTTTCTATTTCTTTCTGAATTAGAACAGATTCTGAGCTATCATAATAGATTAATAATCCACGGTTTCTCCCTTATAAGTACTTTATTCTAAACCACTGTCTTAAAGGTGTTCCCAGTGAACATATGCCATGGTTACACTCAGGCTAAGATATTTTACCTCATCACAGTTACATATAAACGATGACTGGGATCAAAATATTTTATTAAAGTGTTACATATAAATGCATCAAACACAGTGAGCTATTTAGACATAGTGATATTGGAGGTCTTATCTTTGAAGATCATAAGCAGGTGTAAAATACATGAAAACCATATATTTCAGCAGGCCAAAATGTGCAGAGCAGAAAGTGCTGGCCTTAAATAAAAAACAGAAAACACTCTCCATACTCTGGGACTGAGCAAGTTTAATGTTTCTCTGTTTTTTTAATACTGCTCCACTGTTAGAATGTTCTAGTATTTTGAAATGGAGAGTGTAACTGCAGAGAAAACGAACAGTTACCCTCAATATTCAAGAGGGTTTCTATCTATCCTAAGATAACATGTATCTTGTTAGTATTATTTAATCTCCACATCTACTCCTTGTTTTGTTTTTGTTCTGACAGGAAAGGAATAGCACTCTCAGACAAAAACAGAGAAGCAGAAGCAAGGCTTTTCTGGAGATGCTGCTCAGTTCTTGGTCAGTGGACTTCAATATAAGTGTGCAGTCTGGATCTGTTTTAAGGATTTTGCAAGCCCTGACTGTGTCTTAGGTAAGGGACCCCCTATAGCCCCAGGCAGCTGAATCACACAGGAGTGACTCCACATGCAGTTGTCCTGTTCCTGACCACTACACCAGGGAGGTAAATTTGCTGTACCTGTGCAGGTCTTATCCAGACGTAAGTATTGGCTTTGTCGCAACCTCTCCTCTGAAAGCCTGAAAATTGCCTGATACCTGAAAAAGCAGCTTGTTACTGAATCGAGGGGGGAAATTCTGTGCATGTTATCTTCACATGCAGACTTGGGATTTGACCCTACAATAACAGGAAGCACAAACTGCATGGGCTACCTTGCTAAATCACTACTGACCTACTGGGCTATTCAAACTTCAGGCCCACAGCACAAAATGAAAGTGATTAGCTTGCTCTAGATTGTCTTCTGTCCCAGCAGATTTCTCTTGAGACCACAAGAAATCCTCATATTGGTATGTTTTGAGCCATAAATCTTTGACTACTGTGCAAAAGATGAGTTTTCCCTGTAGTTCCTAACTTAAAATTTCAGCAACAAAAGCAAAGTCTCTCACATGTGAGGCATTGTGTGCCATTAAGACACAAGGAAGAAGTAATTACTCTATCACGCTTACAGTAATAACATCACAGCTATCTCCTAAACTATTTTAATCCAAGGGGATTTAAGGGGTTTGCTAATCTAGCACACACATCCAGTACTGCCACATATACTGAAGAGGATGCTTCATTTCTAGAGTTCCTTCTACTGAAATCTATTGCATAGAGTTGGATGTCACCAACAGTGAGGATCTTAACCCTTAAAAATAGCATGTCTGAGTGTTTTCCAGCAGAGTTTTGCTTTTCACCTTTATTTTACCGGCTCGCGTGAAAAAGGAGAATATAATTTAAGTTGCAAAGCCATAATTAGCTTTGTGCCATGGTACTCCTGATCTTGTCCAAAATCTGCAAGGAATATGACAATAGCTGCTTTACTGATTCAACTTTCAATGTTTTTCTTTAAGCCAAAGCCACATTTTCCACATATTTTTATAAGATAACATGTACTGAAATGCAATATAACCAATTTACTTGAATTGAAAAAGAAAGACCTAATAGACTTTAAAAAAAAAAGTGTAAAAGAGTTGAAATATTTTAGTATGCAAAGTTTACCATAAGGGGTTTTTGTTTGATTACATAACTATTTTAATTATATGTCTAAACCCAAAATATTAGGATTTAAAAGTAGCCACAATTTGTAACTCCAAAATGGCCATTTTCCATTGGTGTTAAAGACTGTATTAAACAAATACATTTTCATGCACTGGCTTAGTAAAATCAGTGAAGCGTGGCACATGAATGATTTTTTGCCAGCAGGCAAAATAAAACATAGGATAATGTAAATATGTCCACTACCCAATCAAATGCTTGGATCCTTCATGTGTTAAATCCTGTTTATACCCTAGAGATAAAGAATTGCAGCCTCAGTACGTAATCAATATTCAATCAATTCTCTCACTAGAGCAACTGTTTTCCGATTAACTGACATTAAAAATGCCCAAAACATAAATAAATAGCCTGTGGGACTTCCACTAAAGTATTAACCTCTAATTCACAAGTGACAAAATGAAGCACTCACCCTTAAATTCAACAGAAAAGCCTAACCATCAACTGAGGCTAACACAGATCAGCTGCACTTTTCCTAGCAAAATATTTTCCATCATGTGTCTTCTCCTGATTTCTGGACATTCTGCAAATTTCATTTTGACATCTTTTGACATATTTTCTTCACCAGAATTAAGTTTTGGTCGTGGTCTGACGGGAAGGGGGGATATGCAATTGCTTAAGTGTCAAAACAAAAAGCCAAATGTCCCAGAGAGCACATCTTTTTCCAACTAAAAAAATGTATCTCGTCCCCTGTAACGCTGCCCATGTGTGCATACATTCAGAAACTATTATATTCTCTTCTAACATTCTGCTTTAATATTCCCCCTTGGTACCAAAACTAAATATAAGCAACAAATTATCAAAAGCCCCTATTTTGCAGTACATCAACTGAATGATTTTACTGAAAAAGATCTTTATAATGGCTATTAAAGTACCCACATTTGGTATGTTTTAAAACAAGTCTTACAAAATACTAACAAAAGATTTGACCACCTTTAAGTAATTTCTTTTTTTTTTTTACTGCAGTAAAAAGTACTAGATAAACAGCACAGAAAATTTTAGCTCACTAGAAAATAGGTGTTATTAAGGGGGATATTTTTCCCCTGCTATGAACTACTTCAGGTCACTTGAAGAGATCATTTAGAATGAAACAATCCCAATGCAGCCAGTGGCACAGTGTACGTGGAATCAGCCTCCCCCTTCTCTCTGCAGCCTTCCAGTGCCTGTCTCCCTGGATGGTTCACCTTTCTCAGGTCCCTCATTGATTTTGAGGTTTGGCTTATAGCTCTGCACAGCCACTACTACTATGCAATGATTTTTACGCCTTTTTAAGCACTTTGGAAAACACAGCCTACATTTACAAGCCACTTTGTAACTTTTAAATCACATGTTGGTCTGCATCGTCCTCCTTCAAATTACACTCAAACCCCACTAATTAAAAGCTAAGTATGTGCCTGTAGATATGTATCTATAGTTACACTTCTCATCCTTATAAATCTTTCTCACCACATACATACATATTTAAAAATCAACATCATCTCCAGACACAAAGAAAGGTATTTTCAAGGCTAATGAGCATCTACCAAGCAACAAATACATTGCAAAGCCTTCCACCCGTGTGCTACCATTCTCCTGCCTCTCGAGAGGCTTTTCCGAGCAGATTAACACCTGAAGCAACAAACCAGTAAAACACAAGAGAACTGACATTCTTTCTCTGATTGAAAAAGCAAATTGAGGCTACAGTAAAGAAAAAAAACCCAACAGACTGTATCAACTCTTCAGTATGCTCACAGGCTCAGGGCCAAGCTAGGCGGATTCAAAATGCATGCTATAGTTCCTGAGTTACAGTTATGGGATTGGAGCTACTTGGAGCTTCTGTTTTATTCTATTTTACTTATAACTTCTGTTTTACTCACTATTCACTTCCTGCATATTGGAAGAGTCCTGGTCTACTTCAGGCCCAATCCTGGTCTAATTCAGTGAAAATTCTGACACTCACTTTTCCAAGGCTAGAACTCTATCTAAACATTAGTAATTGTGTCTCTTGTCATGGTAAATATGATTTTTAAAAATAAAAATATGAACTAGAACTAATACAAAATCCCAAAGATCTCCTCATATTGAATAAAGAAAAAGTCACTCACTTTTTGTACGCAATAGCTCAACGAAAAAGCTTTTCCATATGCTGACATCCTACCTCACTCCTGGAATGGCACACTGCCATCAGCAATGTTTGCTGCTGGCCGTGCTGCAGTTCCACCAGGAACTGGGGGTTTTTTACAATTTTACAACTTGGGTTTTGGGGTTTTTTTGGTTTTTTTTTACAATTTTACAAAACAGAACAATTCCAGTTCCTCTCTTCCCATGCCAGGATGGTGTGCAACACCAGGTCGATACCATACCCCCCTTTTGCGCTCCGATTACTGGAAGGGAGAGCAAAGCCCCTTGGAGAGCCACTGTCATCATTTCATTTGAAGCACTTTGATGGACTTCACTAGATTTTAAACCTCTGTGCACTTAACAACTGTTTTATCTTTGCTCACTCACGCATCGGCTGTCAAGGTCGGTCCACAGGCTTGACATTCTCCACTGTGCCCAGGATGATTCCTGGCTTATCCCAGATTTCAGACGCCTTCTGTTAGTGGCCTGGCTCTGCTGCTGGGCAGTCCCGTTTGCCAAACACACAGCGCTGCCCTGACAAGGACCACTGCACAATACACAGAAAAACCCAAGCAGGCAAGGAAAGAAATGTAGCAGCAGGGTTACAGCTTGTAAAGGCACCACAAGCACGAAGGAGACGGACACAACAACAGGTCCAAGCGCTTCAACGGAACTGCAGGCTGAAGGACACATGTGCTCTGCAGCACGTGGGACTTAATTCAATTAGAAACTAAGAAAATGTGCAAATTAGAGGCACTGAGATCACGGACATCTCACAGTTTGGGGAATAAGTACAAAGGTCTGGAAGGAAATGCTGGTGATGATTAACAGCCAACCCAAGTGAAAGGCGGTGAAGTCAAAGCTCATTCCATTCAAAAGAGGGAAAAAAGTTGGAAAAAGGAAAATATGAATACAATTACAGATATGGACTTGACGGAATTAAACACATCAGTGTGCGGAACCACGTGTTTATTATGGGAAACAGTAAGTAATGGAACATTAAAAAGTGGCCAATATCAACTTGTTTAGGATGGCTTTGAGATGGAAATGCTGTCAATATATTTAACGATAATTCTTTCTCCTCACCCAAATGCAAGTTATCCTGCTTAATTGTATTTTTGAGGTAGAACGAACATCTAACCTTGGTAGGAGCAGAGATAATGGTTATTTCCACAGAACCCATTGGGACTGTTCATATTTCTGTGTCATGGTTTGGTGAGATCCTCACAGCCCCTCTGATCCTGCCTCAGTAACCACTGGCCTGAGCAGCGTATAGTCCTACAGCAACTTTACTGCTTGCAATACCCAAATCAGTTGCACTCTCTCGTGGAGACTGACATACAGATGTTCTACAGAGAGGAATATCATCTGATGATGATTCATTCAGTTTGTTAATTTATGAGAATATATTTTCATTACTAGATCTTGAAAATGCAGTTATAAATTATTTGCATGTCGTCTCTGTCTGAATAAAAATGAAAAAAAATAAACAAACCCTTAATAATTTGGAATATGGATTATATTAAGTCTCTGAAAATAGAATATATTTGCCCAGTTCTGTTCCAGAAAACCTACCCACCAACTTTACTATAAAATAATTTATTCAAAAACTACAGATGTGGGATCAGGAATAATTATTATCAGTCAAAAAAATATTTTTATTCATTTTATATAATAGTTATTCTTTCAAATCAATTTAATCCACAATTTTGCTCATTTCTGAGATAATGTCTGTTTGGGTAAACATGTGATTTTAGAGAATGTAATTTTTAACTCTCATCTTCTTTTAATCCTCCTGAATGCCCATAAATTCCTATCAACACAATACACACACACACAAATGATATTTTGTTAATAGGAATAATAATTGGACAAGACATAAGTAATACAAAGAACTCTGTGTTACGCTGTACCATACATTTTAACTTCCTAGAGACAAGGTTTACATTCCTCAATGGTCTCCTTTTCTTAATTCCAGATCAGTAATTACATTCATTGAAGTAGTTTCGTATTAGGCACAGCAGGTCTTGCAGAATTAGGGACTTCCAGCTCTATCACTACACTTAGAGGAGATTTTTCAAGTGAGTAAAAAGAACAAAACTTCTCTTACGCCTTACATAAGGTTACATGGTTTTGATTCAACCATAAACTAAAATAAACCTCAGACATGTCTTTCAACTCTAACTCATTATGAAAAATGGTTAAATTAGCACCATGTCATGGAACAACTTACAGTTTTCCTCTGCTGATGTGTAAAAAATTTTGGCATAAAACTGAACTCTTAAGTTTAACCTCAAAGTTTAAATACTTCAAGGGCCACATTCTCCTCTCTGTTATTCTAAAGCTGAATTAGATATGCTCAGGAGGCCAATTTGAACATACTGGTAAATTGAGAGTAATATTTATCTACATTCCCTCGTGCTCGAAAAAATAACTCATCAAAATGGTTTAAAATATCTTGCTGGTCCCCCAGCACAAAGACAAATTTCAGCCCCCTACCCCTTGTAAGTTTAGATAGTTCATTTCTCCACTGTCATGGGGAATATGTAAGGAAAGGACATTTAAGGCAGGCTTTTTTATTTCCCAAGATTTCCTTAAATCTAATTACATGGAAGCTATTTTGGTTCTACAGAAAGTATTTGGATAAAGGTAACAAAGAAAATCTGAGAAGAATGGTGAACTATTCCAGTTCCCCCAAAGCAACATTCAAAAATAACCTGATGCTGAACCCTCTCTTTGTGAAAACACGTATTTGGGTTCTTCATTAAAAAAAACCAAAACTGACCACAGTTACACATCAGAAACAGGGGATAGTTATGAAAATGATTGGCCATTGAGGAGCTCTCATAACTAAGCTTAAAAACTTGATGAAAAACTTCTTAGTTAAAAAAAAAAAAAAAAGTACCAAACCCCACACTCAAGCAGAAAAACTTCATGGAAATAAGGCAAGTAAAGGATGTTGTGACAGAAATTGTAATCCCCCTAGATCTAATAATTCAAAAGAACAACTTGTATTTTTAGAGACATCCTGACAGAAATTCTAGCAAAAGATGGAGATCGCTTTTTGGTTACTTGGAATACATTATTTCTTCTGAATATACTCTTCTGACTAAGTGCTCAGTCCCATTAATCAGGTCACCAAGAAAAACAGGGACAGATCTGTGTGAGATAAGACTTTTGGACATGTAGGGATAAAAGAGATAAGAAGCTAAGACAGCTAAAATGATGGTGAAACTGGTATCTTTATTGCATATGTGGGTGTCCTTCTGGGTCCTACCAAATACACAATACAATTCTTCATATGGCAAGAAGCACATGACATGGAACAAGTCCCTGACCATTAAGGGGAAAAAAAACCTCCTAGAGAGTCCTTTCTGGGGGGACAGAGCAGCTCATTGCCCCAACATAGCAGGGCAGGTTTGAGTGGCCATCCTATTTCAGTGCTGTCGTGCCCCTTTGTCCCCCAATGAACCAGTATGAAGTGGAGCATGGCTGTTAGTCCCATGACATAACTCTAGCCCAGGACCAGCCCTTGAATAGCCTGCAAATCACATCCAGATGGGGCATCACAGACCAGCCACTCTTGCTTTTACATCTTATTTATGTGTCTATAAATGAGCGGTACATGTAGGATATCTGACAGTGTCTCACCCTTCTTTTTCCAGCCCCACTGAAGACACTCTGTGATGCTGTGCTTTTCTATTATGGCCTGAGGTAAATGAGCAGGTGACCACTGACATAAGGAGGAGGTCTCATACCCTCACCTCAACTCACAGTCATGTGCTCCAGCCACTTGCCTTGTGTTGCTCCTAAAATTCACCCTACGGTGCCTTGTGCTGCTCCTAAAATTCACCCTATGGCACTCCAGGCCAGCTCTCCTCACTATGCAGATAGCTAACCAAGCCCCCAAAAGAAATAAAAGAAAGGTGGGTGTGGAGGTGTAGCTCAGTGAGTTGAATGAGCTCATCGTGTGGTTAGGCTAAATCTGGAACTAGTTCCAAGAGTGAGGGAAAGAGAGAATGGGAGAGGACAGATGTTTCAGCCCTCCTGCTATTCAGCTCATTGATAATACAAAGTAGCATGCTCTGAAAAAAAAAACAAAACCAAAACACACAGAAATTGTGCTTCTTGCCTGCTCTTGTCCTGTACATAGCACTGTTCTGGATGCTTTTTGTTTCAAACAAAAGAAGCAATTGAGCTGCTCAATTTTCTTTTAAATCAGACACTTGGGTTTGATTTTAAGCAATAACAGACAATCCAAATATGTAACTCCAGTTTGAAATGCTTGGCTGAATACTCAACTGAAAAAGGGGCTGATGACTTGGAAGAAAAGCCTCGTCGCAGATCTTTAGCCCAAAAAACACACACACACCATCACGACCGGTATTAATCTGCATCCTTTGCTGTTATAAAAAAACCCAGAATGAATATGAAAACTTGACTGTTACTGAAACTGTAGAGCTTCCCTTTCTAGACTGGAAAGAAAGTGACCTTTTTGGCTGCCCTCAGAATACTGACCTCCACCATGGACAACTGAAGAACTTCTCTAAGGATATTCAGCAGTTCCACTCCTTTTGTATACAATATAGCTACTAAAACTAACAATTAATAGAAAACAAAGCCTTACTATGTAGCATACTGATGAATTCCAAGAAAATTCCCCTTCAAAGTTATATAAATATTATGAAATATTTACATTTTCTATTTTATAACTCAATACAATTATTTAGTTAGGAGTAAACAATCTCAAATAGGAGATCCTGTTGTCCACAATAGGCTTTTTTCCTTAAGCCACCTGATACTAACTATTGCTCTCAGGTTTATACTTTTATATTTCTCATTCTCTTCAAAAGAGGACACGTGTAAGGCTTCGTGTATTCTGCCTTGAAAAGACCTTTTTACTTCTTTTTCCAGGAAAAGTGCACACTGAGGGTTTGCTCACAGCACAGTCCAAGCCACAGTAAGGAATCACTCATGACCAGTTATGTTGATAACCACCAACATCTTTTCCAGTCTGCAAAGCAATCTGTGGCAGTCTGGTTTGGGCTGAAACAGCAAGAATATCTGGAAGTTCACTGGGATACTACAACCCTTTACTGATGGACTGCTTAGTACTTAGGACAGATCACACTCAGCAGAAGCTTCTAAGGCTAAAACAGTAATTACTTTTTTTGCTTGATTTGATTGAATCCAGTTTGACTGTGCAGTGACCTCACTGCACAAGTGCCTGCCCTACCAAGCAGTTACTCACCTACCAACTTCTGAACTTGTCACCTAGCTTCAAGTTTTTTCCCAAATGAGGTTTAATTTTCTTTATAATAGACCACTAGATGGAGAAGAGCAAGTCTACCAGGTGACTTAGGAACGGCTGCGTTCCAACTTCACCTATTACCAGCCATCAGCCACAAGGGCACTCTGCAGCGACACAAATCCCTAAAAAACCAAACTTCCCTAGTCTCCCTCATCCTGGTTTCTCTCTAGTAGGGTCTCTGGCAGATAACAAGAGAAAAACGTTAGTGGGCTATAGCCAAGACAGGCACTATAATCTCCTCCTTGCTGAACTACCTACTGAATCCTACCCCACACAAACTCCTCTAGCAGTAAATGTTTTGTGTAGCTGTGGCAGAGGTGACTTACTGCCCAGTTTCCTGGCCAAGCACACACGGTCTGAAAAAAGACTCAAGCAGCTGTGCCTGGCCCTGAACTGCCCCTGCTTGTCATGGCCAGGCCTGATCTGTGCCAGTGGTGGGAGACAGCTCACTGCCCCAGCCTGAGCATCCTCTGGCAGGTGAAACAAGGACCCATGCCCAGCAGAACCTGGAACTCTCGCACCTGCCACAGCAAAACTAGCAAAATGTATCACACAGGAGCCAGTCAGGTTGAAGAGGAAACATAAAGGAGTAAATCCAAACATCTGCCTCTCAGATGAGTCATTTTTCCTCTTCGTGCAAGTCAGAGGAGCAGTCCTAAGTTTGGGGAGAACCAGGGCACCCTCAGTGCTGGCTGCGTTGCAATGTAAGGAAGGTGTAAGGCTTTCTCAGGGGGATGTGTGGCAGCAAACGAGCTCGCAACAGAAGGTGCAAAAGCCCGACTGACCCCTCTCCTCCCTGGTGCCTCAGATAACCCCCATAGCTGAACTCCTGCTGGGCAGGAGGGCCCGGCTCCCGACCTGCCCTTCAGCGGGTCTTAACCCCAGCAAAAGCAGAAACCTTCCTGGGGCTGCCGTCTCGGCGATGGGGAGTGCACCCCCCGCCCCGCTTTCCTCTCGCCCCCTCCCTCCTGCAGCGGGGCTACCCCGGCAGAGAAGCCGTCGGGCTTGGCCGCTGGAGGAGGCGGCGAGGACGGGACCCCGAGGGGGTTGTATCCCCGGGCTTCCAGCGCGGTGGCTCTTACCTCCGTGGCGGGCGGCGGCGAACAGCCGGGGCGGCGGCGGGGCGGCGGCCGGGGGCGACCGGCGGGCGGCGGCGACGGCGATGGCTCGGGGGTCGGGCGGCGGGACCCCGCC
>JANIJG010002724.1:0-10225 GCA_024611175.1 Megaceryle torquata | reverse complement strand
GTGTGTGGCGTTTCGTTGTTGCTTCGAAGCTCGTTCCAGCGGCATGACTTGCGTCCGGTGGGGGGGGGGGGGGGGGGGGGGGTGGGGGGGGGTGTTTGTTTGAAAGAAGCGTGAATAACTTCACTTTGCAGTGAATTAAGGTTTAGGAGCACAGGGGAAAAAGTGTTTTTAACAGGGTGGGATGGCAAGAGGACTGGTTTCAGGTGAGGTGACTGGGAGAGGAGGTGCAGTGTTGGGATGCTGGTTGTACCAGAGCTGTGTTTCCTAGGTTGGGTCCCTGGTACCCTCCTGTATGAGGCCAGCTGTACTCCTTTGTTCAGATGGACTAAGGTGAAGCTGACACATCCCTATAAGGTTGAAGTCCCCTAAGTGATATTTCACAAATGCAGGACACTTCCCAATAAATGAAAAGCCCTTTCAGAGGTCAGCTGACCTCATTACTTTAAATGTGCTTAGTATCCTTAAACTGAGCACAGACCTCACGTTCTTCAAAAAGAGAGATAAACTTGAAATAGGGAAGCTCAGCTGCCTCCCAGCATGGCTGAGCATGTTACGGGAGTGCTGGTGGGGAGGAGGGATGAAATGCCTTATTGAGGAGACTTCAGTGGATGGACTAGTTGCCTCTGAAAGAAGAAGGAAAAATATCAAACATAACAAAAACCTGATACTGTACGTAAGGCACTGTGTCAGAATGACTGAATTGATTTTAAGGGAAGAAGGGGACGTTAACAATGGATAATTGAAAAACAAAAGAAAAAGATACTTAACTGTTTTTTCCCCGGCCCACACCAATATTGCCTAAACCTAGAAAAGATTTCACTACTTCTGTTAGATGTACTAGATGGTTACAGGGTGATTTTGATGAAGAGAAAGTTTATGGAGATTTTATCCATGTTTTATTTTTAACAATTCAAGAAAAGAGCTTTCTTCCAAGAAGTTCTACTAATAAACCAAAATCTGGAAAAAGTCTACATCTTCATGGGATATGAGTGTCCATGGGATTTAAGTGGTGGGTTGTACAGCCCAGCATCCTCTTTAGGCAGGAACCTCTGGGAGCTTCCCAGCTCTCACCAGAGAAGTGATCTCTGGCAGTGTTGGCAAGCCTTTGCTGCGTTACCTCTGTGCTTGTCACGTTATTTTGCTTTCAGTTATCACCATGCTTTCTTGGTTCCTTGGGACAGCTGTAAAATAACACTTTCTATAAATTCTTAAAGACTGCCTGAATTATAGTTGGTTATGTTTTCCATGCTTTATTTTTTGAGAAAGTGCCTTTAAGTTACTGTTTCTAGAACATGTTTTTGCCTGGTGAGCCAGGTAAGTGCTCCGGATAGCTCTTGAGATACTCTTTTCCCTCTTGTGGGATGTTTCAGCAATTCAATGTTTCTGTCTTGCGTCACTTGGTTTGTCAGTCAACTTTGCTCTGAATCCTCCATGTGGCACAGCACACTCCCTCCCAGGCTAAAAGCAAGAAGTGAGGTGTGCTTCTAATGCTGCTTCAGAATTTATTTCAGCTTCCTTTAAATATACAGTCTTGTCATTCCATGTAGTGTCAGTGTGTGTGTGTGCATGTCCCCTTTTTTCCCCTTCCACACCTCTATTGAAGACATCAGTCCTTGCTTTGCCAGTAAGTTTTCATTTTAGTTTCTCTTACACATCTGTAGCTGCATACAGGAAAATCACAGACAGGGAACGTCATAAGCTGTCTGCATCAGACAAGGGATACAGCTTCAATCTACTATACAAGTACAAAATCCCTAGTATTTTTTATTTTATAAACCAGTGTCTCTGGTAGTGTGTGGACACTCACAACAGAATTGGAAACTTAAAAAGCTATTTATGTCCTAGGTAAAAGGAACTTACTTAGTGTTATTGCTATATTAGAGGGGCCCAGAGGCTCACCTCATATCTCAGGGAAATAAAACAAACATCCCCAAAAAACAGCTTAAGTGTTTGGCTTTAACAAGGCAGACAGGAAAAAAAAAAATTACTTTGTTAGTGAAAGAGGGATGAAGCAGAGCTAGGTAGTGCTGTATGTATGGAGGACATAATTGTATGCCATACTTTCTCTTACTGCTTTTCTTCTGGTCCAGAGGTGGCTATGAGCTGCACTCCTGCTGTGGGTGGGTGCTTTCTTTCCAGTGATGCTGCAGATTCTACCATAGGCAGAATTTCTGTGGAAAACCTTGTTTTCAGCATTGTGTTAATTAGAATATTTCCTTGAAGAACTGGACATTGCGGAATGAAGAGTGGAGAGAGAGCAGTCAACATCTTGTCCACACACAGGTATCCTACATTGCTAATGATAAACAGAGATTTGTCGTGAATGATCAATGTGAAATGGCTATACTATAGACAGGGCTCTTGAAAGGATTCCATTTGCCCCACATTTGGCAAATGGAAAATTACATGTTGGAAAATGGAAAATTACATGTTAACTGAGTGTCAAAGACAGGTTTCTTATGTCAAAAGTCACAATGCATTTTTTAAGATTGATTCACAAATCAGGAGATCTTCAGTCCTGTGTTTTTTCTGTCAACTGGAAGGGAAACAGATGTGAAGCATTTAAAACTTTCAAAGTAGCATACCTAGGAGGGATTTTTCAGGACAGATGTCCATTCTACCCTTTGCCAGGACCATAAGAATCTGCTTACTTTATATTTGTGTATGTGTAAGCAAGTACATACACATAAATTCTGCTTATATTGGAGTATTTTGAATTAGAGTCAGTAATTCTCTAGGCAAAAAAAAAAAAAAAAAATTAAAATCCATTAATAATTATCTTCCAAATAACTCTATCAGAGCCTTTTCTAGAGTTGTGCCTCTGATGTCTCTTTCCTTGAGTAGGTGTCTTGCTCTGATTATTATTATTCAATTATACATGTTTCAAAATGTTTTTTCTCTCAAGACTATGATGACCTAGGTTATTTCCAGGAATTATATCAGAGTCTGTCTCCTGAACCATCAAAGAGAGAAACGGCTGCAACTTGCATACTGAAAATTTTGGCTAAGGTTTCAGCTGTCAAGATGAAGTTATCTTGTGCTGACATTGCAGTTAGAGACTAAGTAGGGCTAGTTGTGTATGTATGTAAATGAGTATCCTTAAGGGGTGGGCAGGAGGTGGCTGTGCAGTGGGTTCTTCAGCCCATGGTGGCTTACAGAACACTATCAAGGTTGCCCTGTTTTGGTGAGCACTGTGCTGTGACACATTGTTGATATCAGCCCATGTGATGTTCCTGGAGCAATTTCACTGCCTCATATTAATTCCTTCTGGAGTTTTCCCAGTTTGGTGGCAGCACACAAGCTATTGCAATCCATTATTTTCTCATTTTTTTCAGGAAGAGGTTTTTGATACACAGCATTCTCCTTTACTTCTTTGATTTTTACTGTTTTTCCTTCACCTTTCACAGATTAAAATTTGCTTGAGTGGAAACAGGCGAAGAAACACGTCACAAAGGTGGACACAAGTTTGACTGGGAAGCTTATGCCTGTGTTTCCCCTGTCTCTTTGACGCCTGACAAATGTCACAGATTTCAGTGTCCCAGATAGCACGATAGATACTCCGATTTAGCTCTGGTATAAGAAAAGACCTAGGGGAACTGTGAGCTGTATCCCTTTTTTGGGTCCTGAATTATTGCCAACTATAATATCTCTCCACTGCATGCACTGTCTTCCCAGAATGACCCCGTGGGAATAAATCGTAACTCCACAGCAATGAGCAGAAAGGATTTTTGTGCTTAGTGGGGAGGGCTGCCATAAACAGCTTGCTTGACAGTCCAGCATTTTCCTGAATTGAAAATGTTTCTAGAGACTTGTCTTACCAAATATCATGGGAATTGGCTCATGAATTTTAGGCTAAATACATCCGCATGAAGTTGTATACGCAGAGATCTTGGCCTGGAAGTTCTGTGCTCTGTGCCTATGTTCTTGATGCACATCTGCTGTGTTGTGTAAAAGAGGTATTTAATGAAATGTATGTGAAATGGGGGGAGTGAATATCGTGTACAAACAGGCAAGTTTTTGATCAGCCAACATGCAACTCTTCTGTAATCCTTAAGCAGATTTATTTGTTTTTCCTTGTTCCTTCAGATTTTCAAAGGAACTCCATGAGGTTTATTCCTGGAAGAGCTGCATTTAAACAGCAATAAAATGCACTATTGTTTTCTTCAGCAGTCAGGCTGCATAGTTACTGAATATAGTAGTGAGAAAAATCCAATTCATAGAATCAGAATTACTTAGGTTGGAAAAGACCTCTAAGAGCATCAAGTCCAACCATTCTACAATTCTACATAGTAATAACAATTAAAAGCCAAGTGCAGTAAAGGCACACTGTTTTAGTACAGGTATATAGACATGATAATCAGATTTGTTTTCCTTTAGTAGTTGCCTTGGCTAAGTAACACCAATACTTGTTTTTCCTTGACTCTCATGCACTAACCACTGACCATTATGACAGTTCTTGCCTTCTAACCTGTAGTGCTGCAAAGGAACTTGGGGTTTTGGTTGTCATACATTTTGGAAGAAAAGTCTTCCTCCTCTTATGAATATAGGGATTTCACACCAGGTAAATTTTAAGTTAGCATTAAAAAATGTTCACGTAAGAAATTTCATGGGTACGAATTTTAAGCTTTGAAGTGGAAGGGCAACTCTGAGTGTTGATTACAGAAGGAAATATGTGGTCTCGTATGACTGACACAACAAAAGAGACGAGTTGTACCACTGAATTTTCTTAATCGTAACAGACAAGTGGTCTCCAAAAACTGGTATATAGGTAGCTGGATTAGTTAAATACTGAACGTATTTTAGGAAATAATGCTATGTTTCTTGAGTAATTTGAAAATTGAGAGGGAGAATGCTGTAAAAGGGCATTTGGATGGATGGGTCATCCTACTTTTCTTATCAAAGGAGTGTGTTCACCACTGCAGCACATTGCAGGCTAGACGGTGGTTTTGTGATTCTCATTCTCTAAACTACAAGAATTTGACCTTTTAAAAGGGTCTTTTATATTCTAGTAGAAAAAAACAATAGAAAGTATGTTGTGCAATGCTTTGTCAAAACTTGTTACAAAGCAGACTTTCCTCACTGATTATTTTTAACCAGTGCTCTTTAATAATTTTTTTTCAGTGTTCTTTTTCCTAAGGCCACTAGAATATACTCGTGATAGTGCTCCTACTATTTGTTTGTGCTGTTGGCTGCACAGGTAAGCCTGAGCAGGGAGGCTTGTGCCTATGCAAGGCTGCAAGGCACACGAAAGGGTACTTACAGGCTCTGCTCAGTGACATTCCACTTCCTATTAAATCCAAAATCCAGACACAGACCTTCCAAAGCATTGCTGTAGGTAGCTCTTGAACATTAGTTTTATCTTCTTATTATGATGCCTCTTTAAGATTTCCAGCCAAGGCCTTTGGAGGGAGGCATGTATTGATTTGTTTGCTGAAATCTCCTAATGTAGATAAAAGCTAGTTTAATAGACAACTCTCATGCTGCTTCTCCTAGGCTTGGAAAGACAGACTTGGTAGTGAATTATTTTATTTATTTTTCTGAAGGGACCCTGATTACATGAGGTAGCAATGACTGAGTACTAATGAGTTTCTTATCAGAGAGAACAGCACTGTAAAGGTCAAGTTTTATGGATAAAAGGTTTAAGAAGAGGTCTGTCTGCATATACATGTGAACTCAGACCTGCCATCCTAAAACTGTGTTGAGGTGGATGAAAAGTCCCACAGAAAGCAGGGTCAGGTACCATTCTACCCCTACTCTGGTCAGCTCCAGGCTGGTAGAGTTTTCCTTCCCCTGCTCTCAGAGATGGCCCTCCTTCAGTGATGGGTTTTGCAGCATTAGCTACATGGGCTTACCCTGAACTCCGGGATATTGCAATGAATGTTGAAACATTCAGACGCTAGGGATATTACTCAGATGCCTGTGCCAGATACGTGAAAAGAAAATAAGAACAAAAAGTAAACCCTCCAGAACCAGGGGGGGCCTGCATGCATATTTAATTGAACAAGAATCAGGCATTTTGAAGTCTTTCTGAGAAAAACAAGCCTAAGCCTTAAGCTAAAATGCTCTAAGGCCTTTTCGAAAGCTATTCCCTCCCCTCCAGCTGATATAACAACAGGAACCAGTTTCCACCCCCATCTCTCTTTTATCTGTTTCCCTTTAGTAAAGTCTGAAGAAAGTATTTCCGCTCCCTCGCCCTCCTTAAATCAGGAGGCTGCCTGATATCCCCTCCATCCACTGGAAATGGAATGAAAATTGCCATGGGATGACTTGTTCCATTAAAGATGTGCACAGCTCCTTATCCCCAGGACAAAGGGTGACAAAAGGTGACAGCTCTCTAAACGCCTGTGACTGCCTCAGAAATCCGGTTCTGAAAGATATAGATGTTGTGGGAGAGAAGCATGAGGTTTTTAAGCACACATCTTTGAAAATATGAAAGCTTAAAAAGAATTGGGTCACATCTGACTGCTACCATCTGGCCTACTTCACTCCAAGATTACCCAGGAATGTATTTCACATGTGCCTTTGGAACAAGATTGTAAGCTGCCAAAAAGAAAATATTTTACAGCTGAGCATTGCGTTTTACTCTGAGCAGTTCAAATGCAACAACCCAAAGAGGAGGATTCCACTGGAGGGTATCACACAGTCTCTTTGGGCTCAGCCCCTTTGTTTTGTCTGTGCAGTTTTGTAAGACGGGACTTCTCATTGCTTACTGGATCAGGTTTAAAGGCCTTTGGTTCAGACAGCAGCTTCCCAATGGAAAGCAAGTGGTCTTTTAAACCAGAGTCCTGGGTGGGCAGCTGACCTTGGGTTAAACTGGAGTCCTGGCTTAAGCAGGGTGGCTGACTTTGTGCAAATGGTGCCTTGGGAGCTCTGGTGGGGAGAACTGCAGCTGGGTGGAGAGACCTTGGATGGAGGCAGGAGACATCAGGGTGCTGCTCCCAGCTCAACAAGGAAAGCTTTCATCACAGGGTTTCACCCTTGTGCCTTAGTTTCCCCTGTACGTAGAAGGAGGGAATCTCACTTCTGTAAAACTGAGGTGTGCTGCCCTGCCAGAAATATATATATAAAGGTAAATGTTATTTAATAATATATTTTTAGAACATATAAAAATAGGCGTTGTGGTGATTATGGTATTTACTTGCAAAGATGTGTGAATTTCTTCACAACAAACTGGCATGTGGGCCAGTTTCAGAGTGTGGAATTTACATGCTGAAAGAGCAGTGTGCTTATTGTATTTGGGCTGAAGTAGGTTCAATCCACGCAGCATGAGAAGCCCTTTTCAGTAAAATGGGAAATGTGAGAGACAGCAGCACTTCCCTTTGACTCCATCTGGGCATCCTGTAAGAGGAAAGGAAGCTTTTTGCAAATTACTCTAACCAGGATAGAGTTAAATCCTCTCTCTCTGTCTCAAGCAAGAAGGTTTGCAGAGAGCTGAGCCAGCTGTGGAGGTTTCATTTCTTGGAGTATGCTGGAGATGGTAGGATGCTGAGGCTAATGAAAGATATAGGCCCTCTGGGCAATGCTGGGATAATCCTGAGAAGGAGGTCAGAGTGCATCCTTCCCTTTTTCCTTGTTTTAATTTTAAAAACTGAAATTAGCCACAGATCAAGTTCAATTTGGCCTTAATTATTATCTCAGGGTTTGAGTGAGAGAAGTTCTGCTTTTTAGGACTTAAAAGGTGGGGCACTTTCATTTACCTGCAGTATATGAGCTGTGTCACACGGAGTGTGACATAAAAACATGTAAATATGCCACACTTTTGCTAGCTGGAGCCACTCATCCCAAGTTTTGGGCAGGTGGGAAGGCATGTAGTGGGACCAGCTTGATGCTTCAGAAGAGTGGTCATGAGCAAGTCTTCCCAAGACCACTAGCCTACAGAGGCATCTCCACACCCTGCTTGCTAATGTGCAGCTGGACTTGGACCAAACTCTTCCATCATGGTAACAATGGCTACAAACAGGCATTATCTCGGCAGGGTGGACCCTCTTTCATCTTTCAAGATAAGACTTTTGGGTCAGAGCAGATGACTTTTGGTCACAATATGAGGAAAGTAGTTCAGGTTGATTTTGTTCATACAGTAGTTCAAAGGGGTGACAAAGGGTTCAAATTGCTAGACCGTTGTGTTTCATCCCTCTAAACTTGATAGGTTTTAACCCAAAAAAAAAAGAAGAAAAAACAATTCATGAATCATGCTAATTTCTTCCACTGCAAGGATATATTTGCCATATTTGGAAACATTTACTAAGCAGCTATGAAATCCTGTTTGTCCTCTAAAATGGAAGAATTTGATAACTTTTATGCTGCAGTCTGCACTTGCAAATAACAGGCTCCAAATACTAACAGTGAAAGTGATGTTTCCTGCCTTTGCTGCAGTCTGAAAGCACTGAAAAGGATGATGAAGAATTGGAAAAATAATTCATAATAATTCATTGAATTATTTCTTGATCCACTCTATCCATTTCTACTAGCCTAAAGACAGGCTGTGTTTTTTGTAATAAATGTCAATTAATCTCAGTTTTCTCTCAAACACACCCAAGGAAGAACACAGAACTGAGAGGCAAATCGACTTTACCTCAGGCTGTGTTTTCCTGGGAATACTAGTGCTCCAACCTGACAGTCTGTGTGAGCCAGTTATTCATAACCACATGTAGCCCTCACCAAGAGAAGGGACTGAGGTTTCTGTAGTCTGGGTATCATTTTCTGGGAAATACTGTTTTACAAAACACCTGTTCTTGGATCTGTTGAAGGTTTAAGAAATGTAAGAAAAAATTGACACCTCAACTTTCCCTTTCTCAGTCTCAGAGAAGAACATCAACAGCACAGGAACATCATTTTAGCTAGGGAAATGCTTTCCCTAGCTTAATACTAGGAAATGCTTAATCTCTGTTTGAGCTATCAGTGAACTTCTTCCTGTTCCCACACTTTCTCACCCTAAAATCTCCTTTGGAACATCAGTAAAGGCATTTAAGGAGAGAAAACATTTGTCTCTCACCTCTGTTCATGTCTAACACCATTTTCAGAGCCCACAAGCAGAGTTTTCACCTCATATCTCTTCAGGGAGCTGTGGACCATAGAAAGATTTCAGCTGAATTTTTCTGGGGTCAGTAGGTGCTTTTCATCAGAAATACAGAAGATGTTCTTGTCCCTGAGTGATGTGTTCATTTCAGCAGGGAATTCAGATTTTTTTCTTGGTGGGAAAAAAGGTAAATCCTATAAAACAAAGTTTAAAATCATTTAAATACTTTTTTTTTCTCCTCACCCTACCCCTTTATTGGGTATTTCTAGAGTAGCTTGAGCATATTTTTGCCACATTTTCTCCTTCCATTTGCATAAATCACATTGTGTGATATGTGTAACAGCCTCTACTCACCTAAAAGCACGGGGCTTCATTAATGGCAGAGCCTTGTCAGCTTCACGAAGAATGTAATCAGTTTAGGCTCTTTATTCCAAACTTCCCCTCTGTATTTTTTTATATGCCTTCCTTACCCCCTCCCAGAGAGGGTGTGTTATACTGCCAGTACAACTGAAGAATGAATTTTTGGTGAATAATTTCTTAAAGATAGGAGTATGCCTTTTGAATTCAAACCTGCTTAGCACTAGGTGGCACTCTGCTATAATCTAAATTAGTTTGCCTTAGTTTTGAAGTTTGTAAACATTTTATCAATGAGAACAACAAAAGGAGATTAGATTCATTGGCAAGTTTCTAGGATAGGCACCCATACTGTGATACAAGAGGAACTTTAACTAGATTGTAAAGCTGGCTGAGCCTCTCTAATGCCCACTGGATGAGAGCAGGGAGGAAATTATATCCATGTGCTTATTTTAATAGCGCTGTTTGTTGTACTCACTGCTCAGAAACCAGTACAGTGTTTTGTGGGGTAAATAATGTGGTGCCCTTTGGGGAAGTGTCTAAATAAGTCTAAAATAATTCGAGGCCACACCACTATAGAATAGGGTGGGGATTGAGGGTCACCTACTTAAAGAGTAGCCATTTTGCTTCATTTGTTCTTAGTACATTTTTCATCATGGAGGCTAAAGGAGGGGAAGCGGCACTATTTATAAATTTTGTGGGTTTACATTGCTATGGTTGTTTGGGGTTTGTTGTTGTTTTTTTTTTGTTTGGTTGGGGGTTTTTTGTTTGTTTGTTTTGGGATATTTTATTTTCTTTTATTTTATTTTATTTTCTTTTATTTTCTTTTATCTTCTTTTATTCTAATTATTTTAC
>JANIJG010002723.1:0-32726 GCA_024611175.1 Megaceryle torquata | reverse complement strand
TACCATAAGTTCATTCTGCTTACTGGTACACTGCTCCCAAATAGGTTGTCTTTTTTGGAAAGTACATATCTAGTTGCTAGAACATGCATTTCGTAGTCTTCAGAAGGATATGGGACAGGATCATTTTGAAGCACCAGAGCTGACCCAGCACGAGCAGTATGTGTTTTTAAAGCAGATATAATAAATTAAAATTTGTTATATTTCCCTTGAATTCCTGAAAAATATAAAACTGATCAGCAAATTTCTGGTGATGATCAAGCCCCAGACCTTGCAGACTAAGGTGCAAAAAAATCTATCCTAAGGTCTGTGATGTCAGAATCTTTTTCTGGTTTATTGTCTGTCTAGTGCATTGCAAGGATCAAATAAGAAGAAAGGTTATGAAATGAGGACCTAGGTAGTTTTTCTAAAGGTAGCCTAGAAATACTTGAAAAGCACAGCAATTATTTCTGTGGAACAGATGCATACTCCATCAAATTCAGCCACATCAAGTGGAAGTTGCCTGTATTTGAAGGATTTCTTGATTTTGAATTTTATTTAATATTGTCCATCAGCTCCAAGCTAGCTGGTTAAATCCAGCAGCTCCTTACCCTTCAGGGCCTAAATTCCTGTGTTCCCTAAATCCCTAGGATTCCAGGAGTGTCAATGCTGAAGGTTAAGACTGAGCTCTAAGGTCTTTTTGACCTTCTGTCCGGTGAAACACTGCTGAAATGTCTATGTATTTCAGGGATTTTGAGTAATAATGTTTTATATGTGCTTGTGGTATAATCTGCTAGTTGGAAATAATGTCTCTTAGGAGGTGATAAATTGTTTCTTTCCTTTTTTTCCATCACAGAAGAAATTGCTTAGGGAATGTAAGTAGCTGTCTTGTATTCTCTCTGCACAGTATATTCATGGCAGGTAGGCCTCAGATTTAATAAAGTCTGACCTATAAACCGTACGGATAAATTTTCTAGTTCTGGATTAATCCTGTCGATCAGATTAGATTCCATGAGCAAAGATCTCTGTGAAGAAACAACCCTTGCTCTTAAGCAAGTTAAAGTAGGAGCTGCAGCTCTTATGTTAACGGTGATGGATCTAAACTGGGAAAGTCCAGAGATGGCAGGCAGCAGTAAAGAAATTGGGAGCTAACTTGGGACTGTGAAGCGATTGGGTCTACTTGTGTGGCAAAGCAACTATTCAGTGTTTAGTGGGGTGGAGAAGGAACCCGGTAGGTGTGGAGGGTTTTATGAAAATCTTAAACTCAAATTCAATGTTTAGCTTGCAGAATTGAAAAGAATAGTTTAGCTGCTTCTCTGAAGACTTGTACTCCAGACCCTTCACCAGCTTAGCTACGCTTCTCTGGACCTGCTCCAGCACAACAATGTCCTCCTTGGATTGAGATGCCCCAAACTGTACACAGTATTCAAGGTGATGCCTCACTAATTCTGAGTACAGAGCGACAATCACCTCCCTGGTCCTGTTGGCTGCACTATTTCCAATAGGAGCCAGGATGCCATTGGCCACACTGGCCATCTGGGCAAACTGCTGGCTCATGTTCAGCTGCTTGTTGATCAACAGCCTTCTGTCCCTTTCTGCTGAACTGCTCTTCAGTCACTCCTCAAGTATGTCGCATTGCATGGGTTTGTTGTGGCCTAAGTGCAGGACCCAGTACTTAATTCATGAAGTCATACTCCTAAGACTTTGGAATTTGGACAATAAAAAAAAAAAAGAATCAGTTCTGCTTTAACTTTCACTGAACTGAGGAAAACAAATTTGAATAAATATGGTAGTTATTGACTTTTGAGATGTGGGGTTTGTTTGGTGTGTGTGGTTTTGTGTGGGGTTTTTTGTGTTTTTTTTCCTTATTTATTTTTGTTTCTACTTAGAGAATTAATTTCTTAAAAAAAAATTGTGAAACAAGGGAAAATTAAAAATAGCCAAAAGAATACTGAACAATTCTATTAAGGATATTTTTTCCCTAAGATGTAAAATTCTTTGTTGTATATATGTTTCATAAAGGTGCTTGTTCACTGTCAAATCTATAGGTTTCTTACTGGTTCAGTGTGTTTAAGTATTTAGTTGAAAATAGTCACGATAATGATGAATATAATGGCAAAAGCAGTTTGTAAATGCTGAAAGTAAACACTAGCCTTCAAGGCTTAGTCACTGACCACTGAATGTAGAAACCCACAGTGGTTTCTCAGTCTTGTGCAGCACAGCTTTTTAGTAACATCCATTATACATTAACTATTCATTTGGGCTTTTATGCTCCAAGGACATTGTATGTTAGTAACAAATGTATTATCCATATATTTTTTGTTCTTCCTGCTCCACCTCACACTTACTGGTAGATCTTGCATGTTTGTGTTACTGAAGAGATATTAGGTAAAGTAGTGACAGCTGAGTATGCCCTTCCAATGTCAGTATCTTTCTGAAAACCATCTGCTGTGAATAGATAAAGTTTTGAGTGTAACTGTTCAAATTTAATCAGTAGGGCACACAACCATAGTCCAAATGTTGTATCTTGTAGGTCTTGTTTTGCTTTTGCTCCTTAATATCAGAGCAGTGCCCTTTTCTGTGTCTCTGTTGGTATGATGCATTACAGGAGAAAGATGCTATTCTGATCACTCTTTAGCCTTGTTCATGTTATTTTTTTGTTGCCTCTCCAGCTAATATATTTTACATTTTTTTAAACATCCTTTTCCCAAGGGTGTTTTTTTCTGTGATACACTCCAAAGCATTTTTCTTCATACAGCATCAGCTGGTGAACTGCTGAATAACTTCTCTGAGGTTCTGAATGCCTTCTCCTTGCATTAATTTCATGGAGCTTACAGTTGGATCACCATGAAAGAAACTTTGGAAGCTTGCCCCCTGCCATGGAACTCTACCTGACCTTTTAGGTAGTGTTGCAAATGTTTGCTACAAGAAGAAATGTCTGAGGTAGCTCACCTGGGATAACTCAGTGAAGTGAACATGCAGAAGATGAAACCATCCTAATCATCATTTTGAAAGTTGACATGGCAGATGCTAATGTACTCTGTAGAGAGAGCAAGGGGCTGAATCCAGTGAGAGAGGCTGTTCAGAGTTGTGTGGAAAGCTCATGCTTTGCAGTCTTGATGTAAATTTGTGGAAACTTTTGTATAATTCACTGATCAGACATTTCTGATTGTGTGCTTCAGGACGATACCTGTGATGCACTAAGGATAAAACTCCCATTTTGAAAAAAAAGTGTGTCCAAATGAGAGCTGACTGAGATTGTGAACTATATAAGGGCAAAACAAACCCCCTTCAAACTATATGTTGATAGTGTTTTCAGCATGTCCGGAAAATGGATTAATAGCAGTGTGGAGCAAAATTCTTTGGCCAAAATGATCTGCATTAAAATAAATGGCAAATTCAGGCAATGTAACTATCTTACAAGCTTGTTCTGTGTTTAATAAACCAGTATCTTAAAAATAGAAATTTTGTAAACAACATTGCTTTTGCTTACTTATTATTTTTAAGACACGTGGTGTTCAAACCAGAGGACAAAATTACGCAATGTGTCAAGCCTAGAGATCAGAAAGACTGTTTTAGGTTAACATCAGATGGGCATTGTTCTTTTCTTTTGTGTCATAAATAATCTGAGTACATTGTTTCCCTCACGTTTAAACAGATTGTTGTTGTTTAATTTAAAGTGCAAGGGATCAGAAGTTCAGTGTGTTGAAAGTTATATAAACATTGAACCACGAGATGATCTCTTACCCAAAGAACTTACCAATTACTGTTCAGTGGAAGTGTTGAGTGATTCAAGTTTCAGATTTTAATTAGTCTGGTGTATTCAGTGTTATAGTTTCAACTAATTTCTCTGGGTCAGGAAATGCATTTTGGCTGCAGGCAGCTAGTACCTTGAGGTCTTGAATTTCCACAGATAGCAGACAAGATGTTGCTTGCAAATACTGGCAGGAAGAGGTCTACCTCTAAATAAAAAAACTCAGCTGGACTTGTGAAAGAGTGATTGCAAACCATTACTTTCTCTCATGGGAAAGAACAATGTTGACATTATATTGATGGCATTTCAGTAATTTCTGTATTGGCAGCACTTTCTGTGGGCAAGAAATGCATGTTGATTTATATAGTCATGAAATTCATACTTAATGTATCTTATCTTAGAGGCTGACATGATGTGAAAGTAGCCTTTAAAATAATAATGTCATTTAAATGGTCAGCAGAAAAGTCATTAATTATAGATCCCATTTTAGACCTCATTTAATTTATTATTTGGTAGCTATTTATTTTTGCCCCTGGGTAGAAGAGAATGACTGAATTCACTCATTCTGCATGGTGTTCTGGCCTCTTAATAGCACAGAAACATTAAATATGAACTTTTGTTTGGTCTCTAATTCTTTTTTGCTGTCCACAAGCAGTTTGTGATTTTCCTTTTGTTTGTTTTGTTTAGTAATTAGCAGCTGCTGAAATATTTCATACATGCATTTCTTAACTGATAGCTGTAATCTTGAAACTCTGGATGCTAAAGATTCCTTTGTAAAAAAAAAAAAAAAAAAAAATTAAAACTGGTCACATACCCATGAAACTTTGGTATGTTTGAGGTGTTGCAAAATTATCAAAATAGGCAGCCCTTTGCAGCAGACAGATAATACACTTCCAGTTTCTTTATACATATTTTTGTGACATCTTGAAGTGTCATCAGTGCCCTTTTAGTTGATGCTGTTTGAAATAATGGGACAGCTGACAGCCCTTTTTGTTCAGGTAGCTGGAAGACTCAGGGGGATCTTGCTGAATCTCTTCCACTTCCATCCTGTGTTTTCCAAATGTAGGGGAGGCTTTACAATTGAAATAAATATCTTAGGTTGCCGTGCTCTCCTCCTTCAGATATCAGCAGGAATGGTTTAATCTACCCTGGGAAATGATGGAAACATTTGTTCCTCTGTCCCTGAATATTTGCCATTTCTTTTGTGTTATTCAGTGTTTGAAGGAAAAACAAGAGTGAAGAATATACAACACTGTAAGCAGAATATAATGTCTGTGAGTTCCGCTCTTCAGGTTGCTTCTCAGGTTGCTCTTCTCATTCCTTCTCTTCTTCCTCAGCCCTGGCTCCTTTTAAGTCTCCTTTTTGTACTTGAAAAAAATTGGCAGTGGTTATGACACTTTTTTTATGTTGTTGGGGTGAGCTCCACCAGTGTGTCACTTTCTGGTGCTTGTGCATCAGTCTGCATGTGCCAGTTGTCCCTTTGGTCTTCTGGAAAGTCTTACTGTCTTTTGTCTATAATAGTACAAGAAACTTATACAAAGGAGCCCTATTTATGGCCTGTGTACTTTAAGAATATAAAAATCCTCAATTTCTGATTTACTGTGGCTATTTCATCCTGCTTTGGCTCGTACAAATTCACTGCTACTGAAGACAGACAAAGTGAGGGATAGAGAACAGGGCTTTTAGAGGATGGCTTGTATTCAAAGGCCCTTTTGTACATGACATATAAAGAAGAGAAAAACTAGGTTTAGAATTATATCTTAGGATTTTCCTGAAGTTAAACACAATTACTAAAATAGTGCCTTAAATTGTAGTTCAGGTCTTGATTTTCCTTTTTAATGGACATGGTTTGTGTTCACTGAATGAATAAATGAAGATTAATGAGCCATGGAAAATACACTAATTTACTCATAGAATGGAATTATCTTGTCATGAAACCATCATAAAAAGTGTTTATGGGCTGTAAACAATATTGTGTTATTGCTCTGATCTGTATTGTGATTCTTGTCTCAGATCTGCAGCATATGTTTTTGAGGGATTGATAAACGTTCAAGACAACTGAATATATAAGTTTTTAATGTAGAGCAGTATGCATGGCTGATGAAAACAGTGTGTCAGTCCTCAGTAATGACTGTTACTTTGTAACTGGGTAAAGCCTCACAATACTGAAGGAACAGGAGTTTGTCATTTTCTGGAACTTTTTCTGTAGTAATAGTGCATGAAGATATGTATGCAGAAAAGTGCCTGGTTGAACAAGAAGAGTTAGTTCAGGACTGAACTACAGAAGCATTCTGCAGTTGAAACTCAATAGTTTGTGCAGCTTTATTGTGTAAATGATTTTTTTTAATTCTGTTTTGTATTAAATATATTTTCCTGTCCATATCTGTTGCTTTCCACAGAACACACACTGCCTCAACCCCACTGAAACGGAAAGCAGAAAAAATACCCCAAACTCTTCTGTGTGAGGGAAAGTGAAGTTGTGCCTTGAGATTTTTTTTCAAGGTGGGTTTGAGTTATAAAGGGGTTATACCTCATTCTTTTTGCAATTGAATGAAAATTTTCTTTGATAGTTGTTGTGTTAAAAGGTAAAGTAATTTGGCAGAAAAATAAATCCTCTTTCATTCCAGCTTGTCTTCAGATATCAGAGGGGCTGGGGGTGGCTAAGTTTAGATTCTGACTGATAACCAATTTGGCACTAGTCGTCCAGTTGCGTTCAATGTAGTTGAACTCTCATGATTCCAGATTCACCTGTAGTGTGCTGCACCCTCAGTCGTGGATCATCAGGACGTTGTGATCCATGGCCTCCTGTGATTAATAAAGAGTTGGTGGCACCCAGTGAGAGATTTTTGTGGCTGGCTATGTAAACACTGTAGCTTATTGAAGCAACAGAAATGCAGTTTCTTATGGATTGCTGGTGATAAAGACACTGTCTGCAAAAGCACATACAAGTATTGAGATTATGAACAATATATTGCACAAAATCATAAAACAGCTCTATATAGAGATTTCTGAGTTTATCTGAGTAAACACTTGGGATAGTCTGGATCTTGCCCAAGGCATCCCTATGGGAAGGAATAGAGGTTCAGCCTGTCAACTGATCCCGGGAGTCAGAAGTGATCTGCAACAGGATCTTCCCTGTCTTGTTCATAATGATGTCTTCCCTAACATTTCTCCATCCTTAAGCCATTTTTTAATTATTTTTTAATTATTTTTAACCTTCAAGGTGGAGTATGAGTGACTCTAGTCATACATACATTTATTATGATTGGTGCAAAATTCTCTCACTTTGCTTTTAAAGGTATAGATTAAGAACATTCAGGGCACAAGCTCAGTGAGAGGTGGTCACACTTTGGAGGTGGGTAGTCTTTGAAATGGAGGTGTGTTTTGGTATTAAAATTAGATTACAGTGATCAAAGTTCACACAAAGACAACATTTTTGTCAAAAAAGTGACAGTCTTGGCCCAGGGTGCCAACTGCAGCTTAGCAGTTCTGTGGTACCATAAAGTTACGATCTCTGCGGTGATTCACAGGACTTGGCCATGGTGTCTTCACTTGCCTTCCCCCTCTGTACTGTTCTGCAGGCAGTGTTGTTCAGGGAACCACCACAGAATAGATGCCTCACATACCAGCTGCAGCTGCACTCCGCCCTGCAAGCTGCTTCATTATTATACCTTTCCTTAATGTGTGAGCAATGTCATACCTTTAATATAAATTTAATTTCCAAGTCACCTTCAGTAATTATTCCACAGTAGGTTTTTTGGCATCTAGACACGTGATTGCTTTTCTTTTTATGAAGATTTTAAAAAAATGTAGCTATATAACTGTCAAATAAACAAAATCATTCAATTCATCCATCTCTTTCCTTACAGCTCTTTGAGTTGTTCATAACGTTTTATTTTCTGTGTCTTGTGCTCTGTGGGGTATTATTAGACCAGTTAACAAGTCATCTTAGCTAGTGTCCAGAAGATACAAGTCATCATGTATAAATGTCAATGCTTTCAGTGACTTGTATGACATTTTCTAGAAATGGAAATACCTATTTTCTGTCCCTGTTGTCTGCTTTATACTGTGTAGTTAAGGAATAAACAACTTTTTTTGTGTGTTGCAGTTTCAGTGTGTGAAACTTTGTAGAGGTGGTTCTTCTGCCATTTCAAGGACTGTTATGAATGTTTAGCCATTTATCCCCAAATATCAACATATCATATTTACTGATATGTTTGGAGAAAGATGCTTTCTCCAAACTTTTCTCTGTTTTGGCAAGCTACTAAGCATTGTCTGTATCATTGCTTATGGTTGTCACTAATGTCTGCTCCCTTCTGACTTTTATAGTCTTAATGGGGTGTTACTGTGAGTGTGTACGCAAGTCACTGGGGAAACCCTTTGACAATTGTCAATGGAATTGCATGAACTAGAGTGACATGGAAAGCTTCATGAATAGTATGACTAATGATATGGCTAGCATAAAAAGCAAAGGGTATGATGGAGGTAAGGTATCAGTTCTTCTACCACATAAATTATCAGCTTTGAAATGTTTAAGGCAGTGGTTTAACTTTTCCTGCCTTTCCCCCATCTTCAGCTTATTTTTTTTCTTTCAAGTGGTCTTGCTTTTCTGTGGTAGTGCTGTCCTGGTTCTGTTAGTGTCAGAGGTCCCTCTCTTGTGTAATGTACTTGCTGATAAAGATGAATTATCTTATGTAAAAAGTGCTGTGGTTTTTTTGCTTTGCCTTTTTTTTTTTGTTGTTGTTGTTTTCCTTTTCTCTTGACTTACTCAGTAGGATATTCTTCTTTTCATCAGCTAGGATAGTACCTACTGGGCTAGTAACTTTCCCATGATACACACCTGCAGGAGTGGTCCTGGGTTTTTACAGCAAGGCCTCTCTTTAAGTTTGTTAGGTTTCTGGATGCCCTGTTTCTTTCTATGGTTACTTTTGCAGCTGAACTTACCTGTCACATGAAGACATTCCTAGCCTTTCTCCAGCCTTTCTTTCCCACTGTACCATTGTTGAATTCAGGTTCTGGGTTTAACAAGGAAAACACTAGCCTGTTCTGGACCAGCTGACCTTGTTGCTGCATGGTTCCCTCCTTCTGCTCTCAAAGGCCTGTGATGTGACCATTCCTGCAGAGGTTATGGCAGCTGTTGCAGCTTCGTGCCTCACCTGTGCAGCAGTACGGAGAGATGTTTTGCAGAGTGCTTGAAGAGTACTCTTCATGCGAGAGTTGGCCAATAGTTTGGTTTGAGATTGTCCAGTCAGCGGCATCTGAGCTGTGTGCTGTTCTTGGGAAGCTACAACTGTGCTGCTCTATGGGTCTGTCATGTGACTTACCCTAGTGCTGCGGGGGTGCTGTGTCTTCTAATACACAATTGCAAGACAAAGTGACCAAAGTTGTTATGAGACCAGCCAGTGTGCCCAGCCCTCTCCTCTACAGCAGCAGAGTTTCAGGAAACTGCTGTCCTCTCTTAGGTGTAAAACTTTTCTTCCAGAGTGTCTCCTTCCCACAGGTATCTGAGGTACACAGTAATTGCTTGTGCTTATGTCATGTGAGGGAGGTTGCATGTGGATAGTAGAGACTGGATGATTGAACATCTTGGCTAATTTACTAACTGTAACATGTGTGGATTGGAAAGACTTCCAACATAAGCCACTTTTTCATAAAGATATATTTATTGTTACAATGTTTTGCTGTCAGCAGCTACTGTTCATCAGTAGTGACTTTGATTAACAAATTGGTTTTTGAGCTTAAAAGCCATGTAAGTAATTGCTGCTATAATTCTTTATATTGTTTGGGATTTCATTGCTGATTCTTAATTACAACATGTCTCTAGGAGCAAGAAGTTTTCAGAAAAATTTGTATGGAAAAATCCTGTAAGAGTTGATATATAGATCTCTGCAATTTGCTCTATTGCAGTTTGAGTGTTGTTGCTAGAACAGCTACAGAAAAATGTTCTGTAGCGTAGTCCTTTGCTGTATTTAGGGGGCAAATAAAACCATGACAGCTTTGTTAATTTTAATTGATTTTGACTATAACCTACTGAAATATAAGTAATTCCATCTCTGTTTCCTCTCAGACCGAAAAAGTCTATTCAGTCAGTGTTACTCACAGAAATGAAAACTCCAAAGGGGGCAGAAACCTGTTGTCCTCTCTGGAATTTTTCTGGCTTTGACCTCAGTAAAAACAAAAACTTCCTAAACCAAAGCAAAGCAGCTGTCTGTTAAGTGACATAGCATAGCACTAAATAAGTCTGAAGCATTTGTCAAATTATCAATAAAAATTAACTTTTCTAAAAGCAGAGAAAATACCTTTATTAGACAAAATGGTGTTGCTGAAAATGTTACTTTGGGAAACACAAATACTTCATTTTTTAACTTTTTTTTTTAAATCCTGAAGAGAGCTGGTAAGAGTAGTGTACTCTGAGCTCTGTTTATTGCTCAGAGGAAGAACTGACCAGGTCATGGTTATAGTGGCTGGGGGGAAATGAAGAAACATTGGGGCTGAAGAGACTGTACCTTTGCTGGGAAGGTCTTCCTCAGCTGGACAGATATTTCAGGTGTTCTCCAGCAAAGAGATACACTGCTGCATGCAGGGAAAAGAATCGTAAAGCTATTTACTATATGAATCTGTTCTGAATTCAGACTACATGTTTGAGTCTCACACTGGCATGGTTCTAGTAGTTAGGAGCCAAGCTGAGCTACCTGTACAAGAGAGATTTGTTTCTAACTGGAATCTTGGGCTTCATGGTTGGAGTGGAAATTAAACGTTGGTGCTTGCTCTTACATACATGAACCCAGATGAGTTACAGTAAAGGAGACTGAGATCAGTGGTTGCTTTCATGCTGAGAAGAAAATTACCAAAATCGGACATAAGGGCATATAAAGTTTCATAACTGACTTGGATTAGATTGTCTGTTCTTTCGACCACCACTCTTATTTCTGGCAGTGATATTTTTCCTTTAGGGGATATTTCAGCAATTTAAAAGGTTCTTGTATAGTTGTATTGCTATATGCTATTTCAGATTTGCATACGTTTGATTTCTGTAATTATTTTGTTAGGGCTATGCACAGGGGCAATGACATAAATAAGTGATAGCTGGCAAATGGATTTTCCAATTTGCAAAGCAGTCTTTCTAACTATATTTACCTGCTGTTTGGAAGGACATCCTAGTTTTAAAAACACTACCAAGTTTGAGACCAAGCCTGTTTGAGGTAAATCAAAAACTGGGGTGTATTTGTTGTAATTAAACTTGTGATAAAATGCTCAACTCAAGGAGACCGTAGCTTGAATTAAGGAAGTGTTCCTTAGCCTGAGAAATGTATTAGTAGTCTTCTGACAAAGAAAAGTTAGGTTGGGTTATTATGTTTGAAGTCTTAGTTGTGAACATCTTTTTCATCTTCAACTAGACACTTTTTATTTTACAGCACTTGGGTCTTATGTACACTTCTGCTGTAGGGTTTTATACTCATAAATGGGTTTAGATTTTTTATTATTTTTCCTTAAAGCTCCTGACATTTGATCATAGCTGTTACACTAATAATTGGACTTTCAAGAGTTTATACTGCACTGAATTTTTTAAAAACCATTTACCAGAATATCTTCCCTAAATATAGCCTTATTCACAGTTTTACTTGTTTTGGCTTTTTTTGTTTTAAGACAACCATATTGCTGGTAGTTTTTTTACCCCTAATCCTGAAGTGTTGCTGCAAAATTGGAACCTACATTTCCTCAAAGAGTGGAAGATTTTCAGGTGCCTCTGAATGGGAAGCTTATGCTTCAAGCTCAAAACCCAAACTACTAGTGTATGTATAAGTGATTTCAAATTGTTTGCATATTGCAGACCATGATGAACGAGCACTGAAAACATCTGAAATGCTTTGCTTTGGTATCAATCTGTTGTGTTAAAAGAGAGCATATGGCTAGATCACACAGGCCCCTTGGCTATTGGGAATGCTGGCACCTCAGCAGATCAGGAGTGTCTAATATGCACATGTGCCGGTGACAAGTTGGGCAGGATTCCTGCTCCTCTTATTGACAGCTGGGATAACAAGATACGTGGATAACATACATGCATATGGAAAGGTCGGTTTTTTTCCTTTAACAGCAGACACATGTTCATAAGGGTGTTTGTTTGTGACATGGAACATATTATAGTTTAACATTTACAAATGTAATAGCGGTTATATTAAAAAAAAGGACAAATTTTATGTATTTTTTTAAATGGTTTTGAATGTAGCCTGGTGGTGCTTTTAACACAAGTTTCTAATAACCCTGACGATTTGCCTTATGAACACATTTTGAGTGTAGCTACTATATCCAGCAGTATGCAGACTATTTTCTAATGTGATCCAAATTTTAATTCAATCTTATGGTGATGCCATGGTGATAATTTTCTTCATGGTCCATCAATTACACTTGTCATTTGCTGTACCACAAAAAACATCTTAGTTACCCTGGAGTAGACTTTATGTTTATTGTGGGCTGTTGTCTGGGGCTTTTTTGTCTGGTTCTGGGGGGGTTGGGTGTGTGTTTGTTGTTTGTTTTTTCTTTTGGGCAGTGATGTATGGTACAGATGCAGTAAAAAACGGATTTGTTTGCAGTTAAAAATACTGCTTTTCCAAAATTATTCTGATTCTTGAAGATTCTCGTAGCATGTGGAGGAAAAAAAAAATGTTCTTTAAAGAAGAAAACTTTATGGTTTGCCTTTAGTATGAAATGCTTAGATAATCATAAAGACTTTCCCATCTCAAGAGTTGAAAGATTTGCATTTGTATCTTTTCATGCCATCTTAACTTTGAAGAGAGTAGCTGGCTCACTCTCTGAACAGGTGGGATGAACAAGATAAGAGCACTTTATGAATTATTTTTTCCTATTCATTGTATTTAATAATGATATTTCAAAAATACAATGAATAATTGTAATAACAGTTACAGTGAAATCAGTTGTAATCCAGATAAATAATTATTTCTGTTTCAAACACAGTCTACCTGTTTCATGGTCTCAGGGTAATGAATGCAAGACTATGTGAAAAAGGTAGGGCATGATGAGAACCTGTTTTCTCCTATTTCAGACTCCTAAATATCAGAGAGAAGAGTAAGTAAAAGAGAAAGTTTGTGTCTCTTGTGGAATTGCTGGTTTCTGCTGTCAGGATTCTGCGTCACTGCCGTTAGATTTTGCTCATATATATTCATTTTCTCTGTCAACTTCTTGTCATGGATGTGACGTTACCAGCATAGTAAGAGCACCAGATATGTACTAAAAATGGTATGTTACCATAAGATAGGTACTGGTTACCAGAGAAGTGGTGAAATACAATTAGTTCCTGGTCTGACAGGCCAGAGACTAGTAAAGAGTGAAGCTAATAATTTGCAGGGAGGAAGAAAGTTGTTTGCATATTACTTGTTTTAAATAGTGTTCAAGTAGATGGGAGTATGTGGCTGGTTTGTGTAAGGATGGAGCTCTACTGAGAGCAAACTGCAGGGCTTCAGTGTCCTAAGTGGGTCAGACACTTTGCATAAGTGGTGGCTGGTGTAGGTCCAGCAGAGTCAGTAGACGGGCTACTGCTCTTGTTCCCTCTGAAAAATGTCACTGCTGAGGTCCCCATTTCTTTTCCCACTGGCCAGAGCTGCACTTTTAAAGGTCTGTTTTTAAATGGCTCACTTTCCCATGGGAGTTGTTCGTTTTCCTCTTGAAACTGTTATGCACGGTATCTCATGGCAGATGCTGTGAAGCTAATATTCAGGTGACTGTTTAAGGTTGCCTGGCCTTTAGGAAGGACGGCATGGGGAGACAGCTGCTGAAAAGGAAATGGCATAGAAAGGAATAAGGAATAGAATCTGTTGTGTGTTTGTCTCCAGAGGTGGTGGCTTGTGGAGTGAAGCCCTACAGGCTAGGGTGGACAAGAGAGCAAACAGGTTTGGTTTGCTTTTGTGGGAGAGAACAATGTAGTAGGGAGCATCTAGAGCCCTATCAAGGGTTAGAAGGAAAAGGCATGATCTCAGAAGTTGCTCTTTTAAGTAGTCTTATTTGACCAAAGAAAATGTCAGTCCTGGAAGTAGAGGAATGTGTAGTCCCGTGAGAGCATTCCTTGGTGAAGAATTTGTTGAATTAATGTGATGTATTGCACAAGAAAAAGCTCTAATTCATCTGTTGTGCTAAAAACCAAATAAATGTAAAGCAGTTTTCTTTGTGTGTTATTTTTAGCTGCTAGTCCTTGCAACACACTGTTCCTCTGTGATAACCTTAGGCTGCACTTTGGCTTTTCAGACTCTTAGGAGTTCTCTGGAACAAGCTTTCTTCTACATCAGCTGTTAACTTTGGTTGCTGGCACACTATGCACCTTGTATGTCTCAGATCATTGAATCTCTACCCCACTGATGTGGGTAAATCAGGTGTTTTGTGGAGTAGACTTTAAGCCTGCAAGCAACTGGAGGCTGTTCTGAGGTTGATAACTTTTAGTACATATTTTACGGTGGCCAAGAGAGTTATCTTTTCAGGTTAAGCAGGAAAAAGCTTTTCAAGGATAGTGTTAGAGAAGGTAGGGTATGATTGTGAAAAGACTACGTGTTTCTATCTGGAAAAGCCAGTGAAATAGAAGGTTGATGACAAAAATAACAGAAGTAGTTTGGGCACTTGTCATCTGCTCACTGTCTCCATTAGCTCCATTATGGGACCATCTCTGTAAAAAGGATGATGACTGAAAGTTGCTTGAACTGCTACTGTGGATATGCCTAATGTCTTGGGTTTTCCTTCCCTTGAACCACCTTTACAGACTAAAAGTTCTGACTTCAAAGTGGTTTCCAGGCAATTGCTACAGTTGTTAAATGGCATAAAGTAAGTCCAGAGTTGAGCTGAAATGGGGAAAACCTTCCTAACATGGCATAACAGCTTTCATATAGCTTACTTAACCTCATTAATTAACAAAGAAATCCTGTCCCCCTCAAGTGGATCCTTACTGTGCATGTTAGAGATTTTTTTTCCATTTGGAAAAAAATCAACTTAACTACAAACTCCTTATTTTTATTGTATAATGTTTTGAGTTTGTAGTGATGGACAATATGGACAGGAATCCAAAGTTGCTCCCCACCTGGTGAAGTCATTGTGGTCTTGTCACTTCAGTTGTTTAGAGAATGTTAGGAGCCCAATTTCTTGTTACTACCTTTTTATTTTTTTTTTTTAATATATATTCATTCATTAGAAATATCCATGGATTGGTTAGAAAATAAAGGCCATACTGGGTTTGTTTTGTTGTTTGTTTTTTTTTTTTTCTTTGATTCAAAGGATGTGGTTGTGTTGTTCTAAGCACTCAGTTAAATCTCAAGATATAGGTCTAATTGGTGGCTGACTGATTCTGTTTAACCAGGAATTATGAATAAGGATTGCAGGACCTGTATGTGTTACTGTTTGTGATCTGCTGAATGCTCGCACAAATGGTGCTTCTCTTACAGTAGTAAATACTCAGGTTCCTGTGAATTGATCAACAAAAATGATGCAGATCTGTGTGGCTGGGATTGTTCTGCAAAACTGATCAGCCTTAAGGCATTTAGCAGTATGCCTGCTACAGTGCCTAGATCCCATCTCCTCTCTTCTCAGGTTGAAGCTGTAGGATTGTAGCAGGTAGGCAGATACTTCCAGACAGACAGAAACAAGTTATGAAAAATGTCAATAACTGTTTCATGATCTCCTTGATACAAAGAAAAGATACTGGAAACAAGAGATCTGCTGTGTGTCTTTTGGTCAAGATGTAATTTTGAGCTGTTCAAAAGCAAGGTTAATTGCTTTTTTCAGTATACAGCTTAGTTATATTTCACAGCAACTTCAGATTGTATCAGCCTGAAGCATAGTGCAAACATGTTCCCCGAGATAACATGACACAAGTAAAAACCTATTATGTTAATAACTTCACTTTCAATTTTTCTGGAGGCTTTTTGGTGGCATATGTTAATATGCTTAAGCTTGTATCTTTCTATTTTTATAAAAATTATTTTTCTATTTTTCATATGTTTTACTGGAAGCTTTTTATGGATTAATTGTAAGACAATAGACTAATTATAATGTAATCAGCAAGCAACTGTTGGACTTGTGTGTTATGTTAGGTTATGGTATAGGGGAAAAGAAAGCAAGTCTGTGGTTTAACTTTGTGACATTCATGAAATGTTCCCTAACTGTTGTCTTGGAAGAACTGTTTTCCAGTTCACCATATCTATACTTTTATGTACTTTTAGAAACCTTCTCCCAATAGGAGTATTTCCTTGAAAATAAAATGCAGATATTTCTGCATTTAGCCACCATCTTTTCAGCTCATATGGTGCTATTTAAGAACACTTAGACTTAAGTCTTCAGATGATTAAAATTACTGCATCTAACAGTAAATTACTACTGTAAAGGCTACACACAAAGAAATAAGTTGCTCTCAAAAAAATATGTGATTTGGATCTCAGCAGTAGATTAAGTGAAAAATGCCCTAAGTGGATTTGGAAGGATCACAGAGTAGGATTGAGAAAGAAATAACAAACTGAAGGAAATTAAAATGAAAGATATTTAAGGACTGAAGATAAAAATCCATGACCGATAACATAGCTGAGCTAACCAACAGAGTGCGGACAAGGTAAAGAACAGTCTCCCTTCAAGGAAAAACTAGGCCTTAACATCCTGAGAAAAATACAGACAAGCAGAATGGGACAGCAGTAGCCTACCCTTATTGCACAGGTAACTAAGATCTAAGCTTGTATTTCTTTCTCCTAGGTAACAAAGTAATGCAAGAATAAGTTGCCAGCATTTGAGATCTGCCTATTGGCAGACAGACTCCTCCCTCCTGCATGTCCTCAGCCTGGCAGGCACACCACAGGGCTGCTGAGAATTCCCTTGAAAGGCAAGTTTTCTCTCAAGTAACCTGAGTTACTGAGGAAAAAAAATAAATTCCAAAACATCTCAGACAGCAAGAGCTATGTGATGTGCTCATCCCTGGAATGAGCACAGGAATACTGAGGTTACAGCAACATGTATGTGACTTGTGAGGGGCAAAGGTCTGCTCTAGTTTCCTTTGATCATATTTGAATGCCATTTTCCCAAACAAGGAATTAAGAATATGGGAAATAAACTGCTGTTGGATCACTGAGGGTTTTGGAATCCCTGTGATGTTTTGAAAGTAACTTTCAAAACATATTAATATTCCTTAACCCTTTTTCATGCATGAGAGTATATCCTGATACGCTTTTCTGTGTTAACTAAAATATTTAAAAGAGAAAATGGTTTGTTTTTTGTATATTGACTGCTGTTATTGAATATATGTATTCTATATATGAAAATAGAAACAAAACCTATTACTTAAATTTTAAATCAGTGAGAAGAAGCAAAGACAGCAGTTGCATGTGATAATGTGCAGTAGTGTTGTATCTTCCCTGGTTTAGAAAAATCTTGAGTCTGAGAAGGCAAATACCAAAGTGTCTCCTGCATGTTAGAAACTGTTGTAGTCCTTCTGATTAGTCACATTCTTTTCTGTTTAAGCAGCCACGTTTAGCTATGCCTTATCCATGCTAATAGGAAAGATTTATACACTGGAACAAATCTAGGAACTGACAGTTATTTCATAGTACTTATGGGTATCTTTATTCATAATGGCAAATATATACTGGATCTTGAAGGCATATTATCCTTTGATGCATGCTTAGCTCCTATTACTATTAATAAAAATTGAATGTGTTGAAAGAAGAAAATACTCTCTGGTGTGCCATTTTGGAGACCACAGCTTTTAAATGCCTTGCTTTACAGAAGTGGCTTTCTATTTTGACCAAAGTTGAAGAACTTCTGCAGCATTATACATACATGCATTTTGAAATACCAACCAGAAATAAGTGTTTACTAGGAGAAGAAAATGTTGCAGTCATGGTGTTTTCTGTAATGAGTGTATGAAGTGCAGAGCCTTACCAGTGCAGAATGTGCAGAGAACTCGCGCGGTATCCCTGAGCACTACCACCATCAAGCAGGAACTCCAAATTCTTGTCAGTAGTTTTATTCAAAGCTTCCCTCAAGGAGGTCATGGGAGGAGGGAGAGAGGTAAAAAGACTTTTGTCAGTCCTTGTTCTGGCTGACTTCTTGGATTTTGCCTTTAATCTGTTTGCTCCTCTTTGATGCAGATACACAGGCAGTTCCACCAAACAGTACCAAGAAAATCCATTTGCTGCCTGCCTTCTGCATCAGCTTTCTGTTTGTGCCTGTCGTGCATTTCAGTGATGAATGCAGGGGTCAGGGAGTTTACTTTTTCAGCAGTCTAGTTTCATAACAGGAGGTTAACAGCTTTCTTGCATTTCTCAGAAGTGAAATGAGAATGCAAATGCCAATGCGATGTTCCTGAGCTGTGGCAGTGCAGTCTTGCAGCCCTAGCTCCTGCGTCCCTTTAGGTCATAATCATTAGCAATTCTTTTTTTTTAATAATGAGGTCTGTTAAATTTTTACGTCACTAAATGTTACCTCTATCACCTGTGGCTCATCTTTTATCAAAACAGAGTTTGGTTTGTCAGATAGGAGCTATGCTTTGTTCCACGTTCCTTGCAAGTACGTGTCCAGGCATGTGTTATACTAGCAATACTTGCAGTCGTGTTTTGTGACATACTGTGTTAATATATTTACCTTGCAGTTACAGTTAAAGCAAAAAAAAACCTTTTTTTTTTTTTGTGGTGTTCTGAAATTTGGAGTTCATTTCCAAAATGCACTCATTTGAACCTTTTTTGATCTGTCTTGTGAAATTGTATTGCAAGTTACTGCATGTATATGAACAGGAAACTTAGTAATTCACTGTATTTTACTAGATAATAAGTTTGCCAGCAGAGACTGAGGGTGATAGAAAAACTGATATGGCATCCTTGTTACTTGGCTTTTGTTAATGAAAACTGCAAGCCGGTGTAAAAATACTTTTCTAGAATAAACTGCTAGTAATGGCAGGATGGAGAAAAGTTACAATCAAGGTCCAGTGTTACTCGGGGCAAGATCTGTATATATTCTAGACCATGTGGAGAAATTAAATCAGTAAAATCTTGTTTTAATACAAACTTGTTATTTCAACTGTTTTTCCTGTACTTTGGTGGCAGTGCTTAAAGTGGTATTTTAAATTCAGCGATTGTGGCAGTGTCCTTTTGATAAGTAAAGACAGAGAATTCACAGAATGTACTTTGTGGGATTGCAGCTAAAGCTTTAAGGGGTGTTTGTGTTGTGAACCAACACTGAGGTTGAGAATTGTGAATATGGCGCCTTGGTATTTCGTTTCAACTGGTTACCTTAGAGACCAATATCAGCATAGCCATGGTAGCACAGATGTTATGTCGGATCATTTCTTCAAGGTCTTGTGAACCATACTGATTCCTACTCTTTGGTGCTCTGCACAGTTATGAATATGCTTGGTAGCTGGATAAAGAGACACCCAGCATATCTGCTAAAGCTTTAAGCATACCATTAAAACAAAATGTAGACATACCTTAAGCGAGGTCATGTCCATCTATGTACTCAGAATGCTCTTTTTCTTTCCCTAATTTTAAAGTTACATTAATTACACAAACTGATTGTTTAAAAACTTTCTGGGATAAAGTATGGAGATTTGTCTCTACCTTTTATGTGCCACTGTGTCTCCAGAGTGCTATGTGCAGTGGCTCCAGCCTGGGGTATCTTTTACATGTCCTCTCTCCCTGGCAAGTCTCTTCTGCAAGTCTCAGGGTGTTTGAGGAGGTAACTTGAAGAAGCCTTACTACTGTGGACTTGAGGGTTTTTCTTTCTGGCCACCTGGATGTGGAGATTTTGGATTTGCAGTCACCTCATGCATTTCATCTTCTTGGTAAATCTGTATCTCACTTTGCCATACTTTGCTGTCACAGCCTGTGTCACCTTGGACTGGACCTCAAGGCCAGACCTCTCATCCTGTATAAAACCCCTAACCTCAGGCAGTGCTTTGAACAGGGCATTGCCCATGCAGGTTTATTTGCCTTGAAACTTTTCCCCCCTTCTACAGAGGGTACTGTGAATTATTTGACCACATTTGTTTTGTTCTTCAGGACTGTAAGCTGCTGTAATTTTTAAATAAATGTGACAGTTATCTGCCTTTTAGTTAAAGGGGAAATAGAAATTTAACATCAAAAGCTTCATTTACCATTTTGGCAAGAAACATACACGTTCAGTTTGAAAACAATTTTGTTGTGATCAGTAACCAGTATCTAATGACATGACCTGTACAATCTGGTTTAACCAACACTGTTGCAACAGAACTTGTGTTCTGGATCCACTGTGACCATACAATTCTAATTTGTTTTTCAACAATATAAAGTATTTTAAAATGTCATGTTAAAAAAAATATGCCTTGTCATTTTCCACCCACTGGCTTTCTCTTTCTGGAGCAAGTCAGGCGTGTCACCTGTATCAGCTTGCATCTCGGACTTAACTCCCAGTGTGTGCTTCAGTTGCTGGCTGTGTGCAGAGTTTTAGAAGGGCAAGTCTGGAAAAATAGTAGAAAAACTACTGCTTGGGGGATAATTTTAATCCTTCAGAGTGTAGTATTTTCAAACTATGAGGAAAATAGCTTTCAGGAAAGTTCAGAAAAATGCTGTCTCTCGGGAGGAAGGAATAAAATTATTTGAGATAATAATAAACTAGAAAAATGTCAGCATTTCACAGGATATGGGATCCAAGAGGAGTCTTGAATTTTTTTTCAATAGAAATATATTATCAGTTTGAGGATACTGCTGTGGAACATGAGTAGAGGAAGGGATCTCTGGAAATTTGCTTATTTTAAAGGTCCTTATTGACTTGGCACTAGAGTTGAAATTCCAGGAAAGGATGAATTAAAGCTCTCTTGTCTCCTGTGTTATAAACAACTCTCCCCACAAACCTTTGCCACTGATGTGTCCAGGAAGCTTTCCTTGGCTTACATACCTTGTTTGTCTACTGTGAAAATATCATCAATACTATTATTCTGTGTACTGAAATATTACAATATCACAGTTGTTAATAAAGGCACATTACATATCCCTGTCTTCTGGGGTGGAGATACATGCTTAGAAGAAAAGAACCATTATAGTCTATGGAATTTTGTTTGTGGACACCATTTTCTTGTTTCTGTTTTTTGGTTGGAAATAGATGGTTTTAACCACAAACATCTTTCCCATATATTCCTTAATTCATTCTGAGAAAAAGCTGAAAAAGCAATGAAGATTCAGAAAGGTAGAGAGCTGGGGACTTGACATAATCTTGGATTTCTTTTAACATCTGAATTGCCTGAATTTTGAGGGAATGTAGTCATGAGTTTGAAGCTAAATCTATCTGTATACTGAACAGAGCCACTGTGTTCCAGTGGCTTGCTCATCAGCCTTGCTCCAAGATGCAGGAGCTATAGTTGTGCCATAGGAATCCATTTAGTATCTGACCACCTCCTTCATGTCCCCTTTTTGGAGCACTCTGCAGCCTTTCCTTACCGTGCATGAAATTGCACCAAGTCCACACACCTCATACACAGGTGAGGTGCTGGTGGGAGGACTGGCTGGTGTGCATACTTTACACTTTGCTTGGTGGATTGTGGTGTTGCTGAAGGGAGAGATTGCTGGATGGGAATAGCTGTTTTACTAACAAGTGCTACGGCTGTATTTGAAGATAAATGAAAATAAGCATTTTTGGAAATGCAAAGTTTTTGCTCCTACTCCTGAACATGCTGTTTGCTTACAGAATTAAAGATCTGTATTGAATAGTTTCTCTCGTAAGCAATGAAGATCCGGATTTTTCTATTTTTTCCACCCCTTTTTACTGTCAGTGAGAGACTATACAAAGAGCAGTGTAAGTATTTCAGTACAGTGTTCAATAGCCTAGGAAAAGCCACGATCCCAAAGTTTGTCTAACTGTTGGAAATTTTGGCTAGTTCCTGTCAGTAGATCTCTGACCCTTTTGTTTCTACAGAAGTTAGTTTTATATTCAGATTGACTGGGGAGGTGGTAGTGTATTTTTTTTTTTAATATATGACAGTGGATTAAAAACATTTGAGGCTCTTTTAAGTATTTTATGAAGCTTTATAGAACCTTATTCTTCACCACCAGTTTTAATGTCAATCTGAAGGAACAGTTTTACACTATACTTAGAAGATTTCTCTGAAGATAATGATATGCTGGGACAAAATATGTTGTGCTACTTCATCCACTGGAAACAGAGCTGTAATAACTTTCTTAATTGAGGTGATTTTCAGTCTTTCTGCTTGGTATTGAATCATAGCATAAATAAGGATGGAGTGCCCTTCAGGTACGCTTTCTCTAAGTAACATACTCTGTGTTTTAATTCCTTAATTTTAAAATACATGGATTCCTTAAAATCTGTCTCTTCAGCTGATTTTTCTACCTCATATTGCCCAGGAAATAAAGAAATAGTGCTGAGAGTCTGAAATATGTATTTTAATGATATGCTCTAGGAGGAGTTCCCAGCATGTGCAGCACTCTTGCTGAAGGACTTAATGTGGATTTGAATGCTGTAGTATGAGCAGTGATAGAGATAATGCCTTGCTGGTTCTGCTCTTCAGCTTTAAAGCAATTTGTGCATTCTTTGGGGCAGGGACTTCATTGGATGTTTAATATGGTGGACCCTTGAGCCTTGATAACACAATCCACATTCCATTGGATAAAAGAAAGAACAGGGGTAGTAGATGAGTCTGCAACAGTATTTTATTAGACCAGCTGAAAATACTGCAATGAAATGCTGTATGTGCTAGGCAGGTTGAGCATTAAACAAGTAAAAAAAAATTGTTTCAATGAAAAAAAACCAATCTGTGTGGCTTCTGGTGGAATTTGCTATGTGAGATCCCTTTGGCAGAGGCTGTCAAGATGAAGCAATATCTGCAGCTTTCCACTGTGAGTTCCCTCTTTGTTTCCTGTGTTTTCTCCTCAATATATTGAGCTGAATACTCTGCAAAATGCTGAGTAAATACTCCACAGATGCCTGGGTCTGTAAGGTTTGTGTTTGGTTTGGTTTTTTTGATCCTCTCTCTATCCCCAGTAAAGATAAATTGGAGTGTCTGGCTAAATCCAGATAAAGAAATTATATAAATAAATAAATAAAAGATTCCTGTGATGGATGGAATTAGTGCTGTTTTGAATAGTTTCTAAAGTAGTATGTGGGTTTTTTCATAAATTTCTTTGTGAATATAATGCTTTGTTTTAATGATGGGGTACCTGAAATTAAAAGGTATGAATAGCCAAGGAAGAAAAGAGGTGCCTGTCTCTCCCGGTAAACAATTGGAATTTTTAATATATTTTAATATAACGGTCAGAGTACAAATGAGCTGTCCACCTCATCACTTTACAAAACTGACTTTAAGTGAAGAAAAAGTGGTCTTTGAACACATAAGAATAAGGAAAGTTAAGAAACTGGGAAAGGGAAGTCTGAATTTGAATAGATGAGTGGTTGTTGTAGAAAGAACTTGGGCAAACTACTATAACTAGATACATGTTTTTATTTGGGTGCTCCCAACCTCAATCAGTGTAGCAGTAGTGTATTTGAGAAGTTGCATTTTGTGGTAGATAATGGTTATGAGGCCAAAGCTTTGAAGAAAGGGTGTGTTTTAGGAAGTATAGTGATATAATTATTTTTCTAATCCTAGCAGTATTGTTTGCCATCAAGCAGTACATATATGCTTCTTTTTGTGGTGTTTCCGCTGCTTTTTTTTTTCCAGATGATGATGGCATTTTATAGGGCTTAGATAAACTACTACCAATTACTTACTGTATTCTGTTAAGATATACTTGTTTGAAAAAAATTCTGCCAATTACGTGTCAGCTCTGATCATAACCATTATCTTGATCTTTATTTCCCTGTTCTTTATACAGCATCTTTACCTCCACTGAATAGTATTCACTGAACTAAAAATAATGATGGTGATGAAAATAATTCAATTTTTTTTCTTAAAAAATGGACAACTAATATCTAATAGGAGAGAAAATGTGCCGTATGATATCATTGCTATAAGTGGAAATGTCCCAAATGTTTGAAATATGATGTCTTTGTGATTTGGGTAGGTGTGGGCACTACGAGCAAAACCCATCCAAAATGTGAGGTTTTTAAAGGATTAATGTGTTGCAGTATTTATTCGTATTAGAAAGTCAGTGTGTAGAAACTTTGAATCTGTCAGTTCATATAAACTATGAATGGTTTTAAAGAATGTAACAAATCCAAGAGAAATATATTTCAGCCCTAGTGAGAATGAAGTGTTAAAGAACATATTTTCTATTAAGTGTCCTGACTTTCTCTTAATGTACTTATACTTATGGTCACTTTACCAGTTAAATGCAGATTCTGTTTGTGTATTCCTTGATGTAGTGCCTATATAAAGGAAAATGTAATTACATTCCCAATGGTATAATTAGAGAATTTAAATATAACAGTGGACTTTTTGGGGTAATTAGCCATCCACATTCCAATATTCATTTAATTTTGTTGATGGGCAGATGCAAGTTAAGCCTTAAAAACCTCTGCTGACAGCTGATCTACAACATCACTTGGCAGCTTGCTTCTGCATTAAGCGTTTTAGTGTTTGTGGGTTTCAGTGATTACTGTCCCTTTAACTTCTGAGAGAAATGTGTTTGCTTGTTTTGTATATACTTCTGATACAAATATTTTATATGTATTGTTATAAAATAATTATATATAATTATATTACACATCTTTGTAGATTATTATAGATGATATATTGCTGATTTCTAGCTAAAAGTCATATTTCCTTTCCGTGTTCTTTTCTGCAGCATTTGTCTGTAGCCAATTCTGTTCTTGGTAGCAGTGCCATTTTTCTTTAGCATTCTCTTGTGGTCTAAAAATGTCATCGTTGCTTTTCTAGATTTTTTTTTCTCAATGTGGTTTGTTCCAACTGTTAATTTCTACTGACTATTTTAGTGGTATTTTGAGATTGTTCTATAGGTGAATGGAAAACAGCAGCTTTAGGTGTCAGCTTCATCGGTACAAAAATTAGGGTGTTTAGCAAGTGCACCCAGTGCAATATGACTGTGTGTTAAAGACATATAGTAAATATCAAAATCTTACTAGGTGTTTAAAAGCTACTTGGCATAATGTAAGGTAGGATCAAGACACAATGGATTCCCAAAAGAGTGAATGCCAGCTCTTAGTTTTTGAAGAGTGATGCTTTTTTTTTGAATGAAAGCAAGCAGTGACCTAATTTTAGTTTGAATTTTACATGTCTGTTCACAATTCCAGGTGACTTTAAATGTACCCTATACATATATCTTTATCAATACCGTATTTCAGATTCTGCTTTGTTTCTTGTAAAATTTTCCTCAGGCTGAAATTGTTGCTGGCCACTGTGTTATAGCCGAGGGCAGAAAAAGGCAACAGGGATTGGATGTTTTCCAAGTGATGTCTTGGACCAGTTGTTGCTTCATTGTTTTGCTTTGTACTTAGGACTTGCTGCTTCTTTTGATCCAACTTAAATGACACGTGATACAGCCTTAATGCTCTATATAGCTTGTAATTGTTAATGTCTTCTGTATGCATGGCCTCTCTGGAAGCTCAGCTTACTCTAGGTCGGGTGGTATGGCAAAGCAGGTTAGAAATCCTGGGTAGGGAAGGGTTTTTTTACTTTGCTTGTGGATAGTTTTTGTGGATTTGCGTTTTAACTCCAGTTCTGCTTTAGCACTGATAATGTGCAAAGCCCAGTGATATTATTACACTTTGACACTGAATTACCAGATAAATGACTTGTCAGAGTTCATTTATGGTTTTGAATGTTTGGCAAAGAGTGACAGCTGCATAGAGCTTATAATTCAGTGATGCATTATCTTGGTGAAATAAAGCAGCTTCCTCTGAAAAATATATGCAAAACAAAATCTTGGGGGTTTGGATAAAGTGGTTTTAGATTCAAAGTGTGGTTGTGTACCAAATAAGAGGATTAGTTCTAGAAGTTAGATAATGCCAGAGGAAAGGAGATACAGTAACTTCCCTCCTTTTGAGTAAAGAGCAGGATTTTGGAAGGATGTCAGGCACCTGCATTGGAAAAAGTTTTCTTCCCTTTACCATGGAAAAAGAACAAAGTTACTGATACTGTTCAAATACAGTTTTGTGTTTAGTGTATTCTGGTTCCCACTTCTTTGATATGCATGATCTCTGCACTCTGCTGATCAGTGTGATATGGCTTTTAAAAATATTAGAGAAAAATTGATGATAGCAAGTATTTTAAAAACTTCTAATGTCAAAATGATGCAAAGTAAAATCTCTGTATTTCCACTTCAATGTCTCTTAAATGTGGAGGAGATGTTTTCACATGAACTTCCAGAGGAAAAATATAGGAAAAATTAAGGCAGCCCCTCCTTCCTCTTCTGGTCCTCTTGGCATCATTCCTTATATAAACTCAGGCTTACTTTGTCAAAACCTCTGTGTGCAGTGCACCATGTCTGCATTTTAATATTGTTTAATTTTGCATGTTCTCAGATGGAAAAGCAAGCTAAGCTGTCCTTGTTCCCTTTTTGATAGTACTAAATGTAATGGGAGGTCCTGTTGCAGCTTCCTGTGCTGCAGGGCAGCCTTGACACTGTGCAGGTGTGTGCCTCTGGGTCAGACCAGCTGGGGAAGAGTGTAGTAGGAGGAACCTCCATGAGCAGTACCTTCTCTTCTCCCCTGACCAGCTTCACTGCGGTCAAGTATCTGCTTGAGCCAGACCTCCTGCCTTGATCTGCTGGCTCAGGCCCACTTTGTCACCAAGCTCTTTCCTTGTGATCCCTGGGCTGCTGACCAGCCCTGGCTGCCTTTGCTGGACCTGCTCTGCCCTCTTTGCTCCCGTACGGCTGCTGCCCATCTGTCATGGTGGGCTTTTAGATCTCTAACCTCTGCAGAGCAACCAGCCTGCACTGCTCCTGACTGTAAAGTACTGGCTGTTCTCCTTTATGGCAGTAGTCAGTTCAGCTTTATTGTCCTCTCTGTGTGTTGCAGCTGTGATCTAAAATAGTGTGAAAAGCTTACTAATACAACAGAATGAAACAGTTCTACCCATGTTGGTAAAATGGCATTCTGCACCCCTTGGAATGGGGAAATAGTGCTGATTACGTGTTTTTTTTTTTTTTTAAAAACCCACACAGTTGCAAACTCACATTAATATCTTTTTACATCTTTAGCTACTATGAATGCTCTCATAATGCCAGATTGCCAGATATTATTATGGCCTGATTACTGGATTCTCAGCCTTCACTCTATTAATTCACAAAAAGAATTTTATAATTATGTATATTCATCAGTTCAGTTCATGAAGGACAATATGTAGCATACAGGAAATTAGAGCTGTGGAGCTAAGAAACTCTCCCTCCCCCACCTAGAAACTGTAATTAGAAGTGCTCATTTAGTGGATCAGTTCTCAATTATCTGTTAAGTGTAAGTATTTGAGTTAGATATGTTCCTTTGTCTAACGTGACTGATCATAATTTAACTTGGAGTATGTGAGGTGTTGGTTACTGAAGGCAAACTGACAGATGACATTTCTCATAAATTGTATTTCTGAATATGAAACTTTGTACGTGATGTCCATGTTTATTCTGGAAGGGAGCTGGGAATTAAAAGACAGAGCTAGGACTATAGAACTTTCTGTAGGGAATACTTACAGGGATGTGTTGTATAGACTCAGTTTGTCATAATGAGGTTTTTTTAATACACATAGTAAATTGCATAGGAGATATAGGACAGCATTCATGGTGGTTATAACAACATTCTGTGTATGGATAGGTACATAAAAAGGGTCGGATACTGCCCGTCTCTAATTCAGGTATCCTTCTGTCAAAGGAAAATCTTTTCCAAAGAGTTTAATCACTGGGAAAAGAGAGTCCACAGTAGAAACCTGTTTGCATGTGCATGGTGTGAGGTTTCTGTGTGTGTGTGTGTGTTTTTCTTTGTTCGTTGTGGTGTTTTGGGGGTTTTTTGGTTAGGTTTTTTTAATCTCTTGCTGTGCTTACAGGTTATTTGTAAATGTTTTCACTATCTGGTAGAGCCTGTCTTTATTTGTTTTAATGTTTTAAACTGTAGTACTTGCTTGTACTTACTTGACCAGTTTCAGTCTTCATTTTTAAATATTCTGAACTCCAAAAAAATGGCATTATTGGAAAGCTGAGTCTTATCCATACAGAAGCATTTCTGCAAAGGAAGCTAAAAGGTGAATTTACAGCACACTTATGACTTTGTACTATATGATTTTTTTTTTTTTTAAGAGCACACTAAGGGTAGTTTTACCCAAGGTATAAAGCAGGTACAATCTTTTCAGCTTTAGGAGAGCTTGAGCACTACTGGTCTGTAAAATCAGAGACTTTTTAAAGAGAAAATGCATGAGATCTGGGCAGCTTGTGCCATGGACAGCCTTTGAGCAAGTCACACTGAGTTTGGGTTGTGTGTGTTGTCTCATTGCAAACTCCTACTTCCTGCAGTTCAGGCAGGCCCAAAGATGTTAATTTAGACTTCTTTTATAATCCTTATTATCCTTGGGGACATGTACTAATCTTGTTTAGCTGTCTGGTTGCTAATCTATTAATCTTATTTGTAAATGTGTTAAATATGGGACTGCACCTTATCTATAGCAATGTTATCACAAAATTCAGATAGAACATGAAGTGTTGGATCGTGAATTTGAGGCAAAAATCGTTACCTGTGCTGCTTTTGCATATTACACATATGTGATTTTTCTTTTCAGAATTTTCAGTGTCAAAGTTTCAAACACTAAAACAGATGTTATATGTCCATACAACCAGCTTTTAGGCCTGCAGTGGAAAGTTCACCTTAGAAAGAAAATGCAGTAAACTACTCACTCTCCCCTTGTTACTTACCAGTGCTGTTCTGCTGTTTATACCACCTGCTTTTTCTCTCTGATATTTTCAGTTATTTAGTGCAATCAACCTGAACTTACAGCAGCTCTTCTCAGTTGGAAAATGCTGGTTTTGTCTCAGAAGTGAAAAGCTTCTGAGTCCTGATTCCGGCTCTCCAATTATATGAACTGAGCTAGCAACGTATACCTCCTTACTTCATTCAGAGGTACTCATCATAAGTGAAGAGTAATGAATACAGCAATAAGCTGTAAATTCACACTGTGCCTTTCTTTATGTAATACCATACTCTCAGGGTGAAACCAAGTGAGCCTGAGGCAGCAGCAGCAGCATGTCTGGTAGTCTGGGGATCAGTAAAGCCTGAGGCAGGTTGCTGGCATTGAACTCAATGCCTCGAGTTCTGGAGTGTGTGTGGCAGTGATTCAGACTCAACACTAAAGATGTTGATAGTGCATCTCTTTGCATAGTACAAGGACAATGAATTTCTCATCCAGAGCTGTGTAATGGCAAGGATCTTTTTTGATGTACAAAAGCACATGGAAGTTTTGGTTCAGAACTGATTTTTGATAAAAATTTGAATTGCATGAAAGGACGTAAAGCCTGAGGTACCATTTACACTGTGGAATTATGCTCAATTAACATGTCCTTTGCCCCAAAACCCCTTAGTTTAAAACCAAGCTTTAAAAGTAGATTTATTTGTTTTCCACACCCCTTTCATATCATAGATATAAAGCAGCATAATTAGGCTTTTTACTGGTCATTTGCTGTTGTTTTGCACAGATTTATTTCAGCTAAGTGGCTTTCAAGTGTATGCAAAGAATGGTAGGAGAAGGTTTTACTCAAGCACTTAAACTATAAACCATCTGTCTGTGAAATGCAATGTTGGTTTCCCATAAACCTTTTTTAAAACTTAGTGACTGCTTAAAAGCAGTAGGATAATGTAGGGCATGGTGTAATATTCCTAAATAGGTTTGTCATGACTGCAGGAAGTGTGCTAATTTTGAAACCAGGGCTTCACTTCTGCTGGGTGTGTTTGTGTTTATCATTAACGTGTCCAAAGACATACTCTGTTCTATTGGGGATGGGGGGATATAGCTAAGGTGTGCAAGTTCTATGCTCATCTTTGTGCAATAGATGACTCTGTCTCTCTTAGTCCTCTTAGAAACCTTCTCTATGCTTTCTCTTGTTTTGTTTCTGTGGTCTTGTGTGTAGGTGTACAGATCTCCACTCTCCTCCACACAGTAATTTCCTTTCTTGTTCCTGCAGCAGGTTTTAGTGTGTTCACTCATGTTGGTTTCATGATTAAAAAGTAAATGTTATTTCATGTATGTGAGTGCTAGGTCATAAAAGCTATTTTCAGTATAAACAAATGCATCACAATCAGTTGTTCTTTCTGCACTTGGAATATTTGAGAATAGATAACAATTCCAATTTATTTGATTTGTTTGAAGGTTGGGTTTGTGTTTTTTTTTCCAAGTTGTTTGGTGATTTGATTGGGACTTCTGAAAGATTTGGTTTGCAAGTCCCATATTTTTCTCACTATTTTGTTTGCAAGTGCCCTATAGTGAAAAGAGAGTGCAAAAGGGATGAAATGGCATTAATTTTAACCCAGTGGAGTACTTGCATCATTTTTCACCATAAAACTCAAATAATGGGGAGGTTTGGTAAATGATTATGCAAAGCAAGGATAGATTTCATTTGGGACTATTCCTTTGTATAATTGCCGTCAGTAGGGCTAATTCATGATATCTAGATGTCGTCGTGTAAACGCTGCTTTCCATCTGGGTGTTGATAGTACAAGATGTTTTATCATAAATATGTTGTCTCTTTCCATGTTCTCCTGCTGGAGTTACCTTCTCTAAATTTGAGTGAGATGTCATGATTCTAAGGAATAACTCAAAGTCTAAAGGTGGAAAAACTTCTATATTCCTGGAATAGGTCACTACTTGGAAGGGTGAAGCACATGTTTATGTAGCTTCTTTGACATAACAGCTCAGCACTTAGAGAATCATGGACATGTTCCAGCTCCCCATACTGAAGGTCACCCTTCAAAGAAGACTGAAATTTCTTTGAAGGTAGAGGTGAGCTGGAGGCCCAAGCCTCTGGATCTAGCCTTATCTGGGGTTTGGTTCCAGTACTGCTTGTTCAGACTTGCATGTCTGGCTGGGCCAATTGGAGTCAGGATCAAAGACACAGATAATTTTGAAAACAGCAGTTATAGATAAATATTCTGTAGCCTGTGATGAAAGTTATCCAGGATGGAAGTTACTGATATGCATATTTTAGAAAGCAGCTAGTCAAGTATCTGGGCTTAAGGGTAAGAACAATGTAATATGTGACAGATGAGACAATTTCACCATGGGGAAAAATCTCTCGTTATATGAGCATTGACATGCTTTGATTAAAATTTTAAATGTGTGACAAGTGAAAATTTTTCCACATTACTAGCATGTGGAGAATCTGTGTGGGGTTTGAGGATCTTTTTGAATAGATGAATAAACCTTCTTTTACTAGAATTTCTTAATGAAGATGTCACATCTTCAGTCTAAAAACTAACTTGAACTCTAGTTACCCTTACACTTAGCAGAAAAGTGTGTAGGTCTCAGTTTCCACAAAGTGAGTCTTCACGTACTTTAAAGTATAGATAATTCTGGTATTTTTCCCTTATGACTGACTTGAGAGATGAGTTGGCCTCTCAGAAAAGTCTCAAACTTGAAATTGGTAAAATGTCTGGGTAATTTTTAATCCCTGGTTTAATAAGTATGGTCTGGTGTAAATGTCTGTACATATCACATCATACGTCGTTGTACTCTCTATTTTGTTTCCATCTAACTTTATTTTTCTGGGAAATATTAGGGCTCCTGGAGATGGCTTATATACTAAATTTATTAGTTAAACAGAAATCCTAATACAGTAGCATTAATCTATTGCAGTTTAAAAGCTAATAATGCAAAAGGACTACATTTTCGGCAAAACTGCTTGTGGTGTGGTTTTGGTTTTTTTTTTTGTGTGTGTGTTTTTGTTTTTTTTACGTCCCCCCCCCCCCCCCCCCTTTGAAAAGACCAGAGGTCATCTGCAGGGTGATTCACCTCCTTAATTTCACTCACAGAGGCAGTGGCTGTTGGATTAAGCCCCATGACGAAAATCATGAGAAATGTGAGACCATCACAGTGGCGATGTAAGGTGTCAAATCAGTTTTGATGGATGGCAACTCTTGTAGAAGTCTTTGCTTTGTGTTCGGTTTCTGCTGGTGGTGTATCCCACCCCACCATGTCTGTCCTTCTTACTCACTGTACCTTCTCACCTCACAGAGTTGTTCTGGCCTATTTGCTGAGTGCTATGCTCACATTTACCATATGAAATGAATTAAGTTGGGAAGATTGTGAAACCCACTTCAACAGAGAATTCACCCCTTATGAGAAGCCTGTATAAACTCTCAGACCTGTTGATAAAACAGTAAAGAGAAAAACTTCCAGGCCTCTATGATGAAAGCTTCTGCTTTCTCATATCATACGATAAATAGCCTTATTATAGTCAACACTTCTTGCCTGTGATAGCCTCTTGTACAGCCCTAGACTTGCTCTTGATCCTAAACTGGAGGGGAAGGCTGGCAACGGCAGAGCACATACACAGCTACATTGCTGCCGTGCTCCTGGAGGAGCTCCTGACAACCACTTTATTCTTAGGGCTGCACCTGTGGCGAGTCAGTGAGCCAAACAATTCTCTCATGAGATTTAATTCCTCTATTTAACATCCCCCTTCTCAATGTAGCTTCATTTTAAGTGATGTGAAGAGTGACAATAAAACATACAAGCACTATTTTTGTGGCCCTCCAGCCAACAGTGCTTCACGAAACAGAAGCACTTTTCTTCATTGAAGTCTGTCTGCTAGAGGATGCCCAAATGTCTGATGCTGTGGGGCTGGCAAAATCAAGGGCAGTTCCTCAAGTCTCTTGACAGCCCTCATCAGGACAATAAAAATCATGTCTGTTTCCTGAGACCCCAGGCTTTCCCTGGGGTACAGAGTGATGCCGTCACAGAATCACAGAACGTCTCTGGTTGGGAAAAGACCTTCAAGATCTTCTAGTCTAACCTTCGACCCAACACTGCAAGGTCACCACTAAACCATGTCCCTGAGCACCAGGTCCACACACCATTTAAATGCCTCCAGGGATGGCAACTCCACCACTG
>JANIJG010002722.1:42477-97100 GCA_024611175.1 Megaceryle torquata | reverse complement strand
TGTTTTGGTGTGTGTTTTTTTGTTTTTTGGGGTTTTTTTTTGGTTGTTGTTGCTGTTGTTGTTTTAGAATTTCTGCTGAGATATGGACTCCATGTTAGACATGGATAGGATAGGTCAGTTATTTTGAAATAAGTGTCCTTTGCTGCATATTGATGACTGGTTTCAGCTGTCCTTATTGTATTTAACATTTCTTTAGAAATCAAGCATTTTGAATAATTCCAGTTTTAAAAGTTTCTGGTGAATTTTGCCTAGAATAACTGCACTGATCATATGCACAGAAGTGAATTATGTGAGTTATGTGTCACTTTCATAAGATAGTGTTTTTTTCTGGCTGAAGTATCTAGTCTGTTGTCAGGACTGAAGAGCAAAGGGACCTGAACTAGGAGATTTTAAAAAGGTTTCTATATGATGTATTGTCTGTCATTTCAAGCTCTTAGTTTCAGATCTTCTGTTGTGTCCTTTACAATCACTCCCATTATAGAACATAAAGCAAACAAACACACAAAAATAGACAAAGAAAAAATAGAAAACCAAAAAAGTAGTTTAGCTGTAATAATATATCTTTAATTACTGGTATAATTATACAATGCACACTTAAGTATGACCTTCCAGAGCATTTTTCATGTATCACAGATAAAAAATAATTTTCTTTGCTGCAGAAACCACCTACTTCAATATCACCTCTCAGAGGTTTACTCTTTAAAAGTTGTATTTCTATTATTCCCTTTCTAATGTGTAGATCTTGGTGTTTTCCTTGAAACTTTTATACTGAAAAAGGAAAATTTTACAGTGGGATTTTTCCACTTTGTCTCCTTCTCCCTTCATCGCTTCCAATGACTGATATCAGCTATTCTTTTCTTCCCATAAGCTGCATAGTTGAATAAGATTAAAGTCATGCCTTCACTCCAGGGCTATTTTTTCAGCTTTTTAATGTAATGGCATTTCCTTTGTCTAACAGCTAGTAAGGGGGCAGCATCTTTTTTTTTTTTTTTTTTTTTTTCTATGTACTGCTATTCTTCTGAGAATTGCAAAAACTTGGTATTTCAAAGATTTTTCTGATCTTCCGAAGTATATCAGTTGTTTATAGAACCACAAATAAACTTGAAATCTCTCTGATTTCTCGTAAACTTTTTTTTTTAGTTAATGTGCATATTCACATACATACTTAGCTAAAAAAAAAAAAAAAATCCATCTAAAAGATGGAAAGCAGTGGAAAAATAATGCTTTTTGGAGCTTCAGGGTAATAGTATCATTGTAGATACTTTATCAGAAAAGGACCAAAACCAAATTAGGAGGAGTGGAGTTGTTTTCCAAAGTTACAAATGGAAAGATTATCCAAGATCTGGACAAGTCTCAGACCTGCTCTTAGGCATCTGGTTCTTGGTGCAATCACAAAGACATCTCTGTGACATCTAAAGTAGATGTTGTGTTGAAAGAGAAATGTGCTCTTACTAATCAGGTACCTCTTGACTGATTTCAGAAAGGTAGCTTGTCTACGTTGCACTTTGCTCTTTCTTGAGACTGTGCTTTATGTGACTGCAGGATGAAGGAAACACAACAGAAACTCTTCTTTAGTTATTCTATTGGTTTTATGAAACTGCTTCTGTCTGCATAGAACAGTCCATAGCTGACAAAAAATAAAAAGCCTACAGCCCATTTCCTGACTGTGAAACCAAGAGAAAGACAAATAAAACTCACAACAAAACCCTGAGAAGTCATGTGGGAGGAAATGAGAAGATCAAGGAACCTCTGCCTACCATTCTGAGGAGATATAATTTTGTTCTCATGGAAAATTTGATTTTTTTCCAGCTTCTCAACAGAATGCACAGGAAAATTAGGAATTCACAGCATGGGAAGTAGAATAGATGGGGAAATGTTTGAATTAAAATAAAACTATAAAAAAACAGGGCTTTTTCTTCAATAAAAACTAAACTGTTTTTATGTCAGTTGAAATTATATGTTCCTTGGTTTGAGCTAGTGTATTGTACTTTACCAGTAAAGCAGTTTAAGAACCTACACTCAGCTACTACTGCTGGGCTAAAAAGGGATAATTTGCTGAATGGTGGCAATTCACTTTTTTGATCATATGACTCTATATTCAAACAGTAGTGCTTAGTAGCTGTTGCCTCTCCAAAAATAAAGAAATAAAAGCTGTCTGTTTCCCAGTCATAAGGTCACTCTTCACAAAAGAAACAATTGCAACACAGGCATTGAGTGAATTGAATTTTGATTTTTAACTAAGAACTGAAATACTGTCTGTCTTCCACTTGTGATCTGTGATGGAACTGCTTCAGTTTATATTTAAATGGTTGTAGTTTACAAAAGAGGCAGTAGGTAAAATCTCCAGAGGTGGCTTACATTTAAAATTGCATGTGATGAATGCCTTTTTGAAGATGTCCTGCACTGCTGTTACTATTTCAAATAATCGCTGGTTCTGTATTTCACAACAGGGATATTCATTGTCAATGTGCCTTTGGAATACAACATCTTACTAAATCCGAGCAGTCCCACTCTACTGGTGAAGTCAGTAGGACATGCACATTTTGCTTTCATCGATGGCCTAGATCCCTACACCCTGTATGAGATAAGAATACAAGCATGCCAGAATGGTGAGATGATTTTAAAGACTCACCTCTGTGTCTGGAAGGGAATGGAGATTTTCCAGAGATTCAACTCAGCCAAACAGATAAAAACTTATTCCTATGTTGGAGTCAAATGTTTAACTAGTAAAAAGAAAGCCTAGCACTGAATGAAGCATTAAATATTTCTCCATGTTAAATCATTAATATTTTAAATGGAGGTTTAAAGAATATATTTTAGGTAATATGTGCCGTTTTATTGAAAGCTCTTCACAAATAGCCTAACAATTTTTTTAAATGTGCATACAGAACAAAATCAGTTTTGTAACGGCTCACCAAGAAGTGGTAACCATAAAGACATGAGAGAAGAGCCCAAATATTACAGAATTCCTTAACTTTGATGTCAATTTTCAAAATTCTACTGAAATAAGACTTTCTAAAATAGCACTTTGGAAACAGTTCTCTCCTTATCAACACTGGTAAAAATCAGGAGTAATTAATGAGTGGAGTTATGGTAACGAAATAATGAAATTAGGTTAAATGAGACACCATTTCTTCAGGTGCTTATTTACTTGACATTAATTTGCTTTTACTGTACTTTGTGTTGAAGAAGAAGCTGTCATCGCTAAGCAAACTTCTATTTTTGTAGGTGGATGTGGAGTGGGTGGTCAAACATATGCAAGAACTGCTGAAGCACCTCCTGAGGAACTGAGCCCACCCATTGTTAAAGCAATGGGATCTGCTCTCATAGAAGTGAAATGGGCACCACCTAAGAAACCAAATGGCATCATTACTAACTACTTTATTTACAGGTAAATTCTTTTATCACCTCAGATTCTTAGTCATATTGACCTCTTAATTTCTTTATTCCTTGGTACACTAGGAGGTCAAACAAAGTGCAGAAGTATATGGTAAAATATTTATTACCTTTTCAAATGGTAAGGTAAGATACTGATCTATGGATGGACAAGCTGAGAATAAGAATCATCTTTCTGATCTACAAATGACAAATATCAGGGGAAAATGTATTTCAAAAAATACAAAGGGACAGAAAAAAATTGTAAGATAAATACTCTCACTGTGTTTACCTAGATCACTGGGTACACCCTTCAGTCCTCTCTGATAGACAGTTGAGAAATTTGGAATGGAAATAGGAGTAGTCACCATTTCTGAGATATTTAAAAGTAAAAAATAAAAAAATTTAAAAATAAGGTATCTAGGTTCCTAACACAGGTCAGTTTTCCAAGATAGAGTACATTCCTGTTTGTAAGTAATCTGGAGTGTGATTATAGTGCATCTATGTATGGTCCTTGGTGTTTGTTTTCAGCTGCCCTGTCTAGGTGGTTGACCAACACATCCTCGTTCCCACTGAGGAGCTTCATAAACTCTCCATGAGGATGTATCTGTATAGATAGCTTTGTTCAGGGAAGTACAAAAGTAGCAGACCACTGACATCTGCTGTGCCCATTGACCCTTTTTAAAAGCTTGCTGAAGGGACCTTCTTGAATAGCTTCAGAAAGTCAGAGAATTAAAACTCAAACCATGTATCAGAGAGGAATTGAAACTCTAAAGTTCCTGGTTTTCCCAACTTTAAATGTGTGGCAAACACATGCTGGGCTGAACCTAGCCTCCCACAAAGATTTTGGGACATTTTATGATATTAGAGCTGTGACTGAGAAGACAGGGAATTGAATTACCTTCTGGAATCAGCAGTGATAATTAATATAAATTCACTTTTGCCTTAAACACATTAGTAGTCTCTAAAAATTCCTGCTTTCTTGAAATATCTTTTTGTTTCCTTTTATTTTAATTGTCTGATCAAAAATTAAAAAAAACCAAGTCCCTTCTCTATATAAAGAGGAATAAAGTGTATGTTATAGACCAAGGCATGTCTTCACTCTGTTGGTTTTGTAAATAAAGCTGATGATTACTGCTACTTTTCCACAGCAACCATAGAAAGGGAAAACAGGAAATATAATGCAGAAAGCCTGCTTCAGTGAAAAATACTGTAAATTGAATTTGACAGCATTTGATGGCATTTGATTATTCTAGTCACAGCCAAACAATGATATAAAGAGTAATATGAAACAGAATGTGTTACTGCCTAGCAGACTCAAAAGCAATAAACCTTCCTCCAATGTGACACAATCACTTCACAATCATAATTGTAGCCTGTTTGATACCTCTGAGTACAGCAGAAGGGCACTGACTGACATAGATACATTTTGTTTTTTATTTAAAGTGAAATGAAAATGGCGCACTGGGGCTCCAGATACAATCGTTATATTCACCTACATAGGCATGAATCACTTGGCAGTTATTTCAGCTGAAGTTTAAATGTGCTTAGACAACAACAATATCAAATCTTTCTCAGATAGCTGCAAAAAAAATCAGAAATGGGATGTAAGCACATAGTTCTTTTTCATTTTGTAGCCACACATAACCTTACATTGTTATAGCAGCAAGACTGCAGTATTTCTATGGGAGGTTATGGCATGTAATTTCTTCATCATGTGCCTCTTCCTTACTGCATCACCACCAAAATAAATTCATTTAACTCAAAACCTGGAATGCTTGGGGAGCTAGTGTGTGTGCAGATCTTTGCATTAAAATGGCAGGATTCTTGCTCTTCTCTAGAATCACAAAAGCGCTTACAAGTTTGCAGCCATTTTGTTAGAAAACAATAAATTAAAATGTTAGTTTATGATAAAAGAGATGGTGACATTTTATTTTTGATTCATACAGCAGTTTTAAACACAGATCTGAGGCTTTTAAACTTTTCCAGCAAGGACCACAACTTAGAAGATATTGTGAATGAGAAAAGATCTGGTTCATGACACAATCACCCAATCTAGTTCTCTTCCCATTCATCATTACATAACATCCCTGTGACAACCACAGAAATTGCTAGTCTGGAAAAATAATATTATGGAAATAGGTGATGTATTTTTTGCTGTATTTTAATAAGATATGTCACATCAGCTAATGGAACTGTTCTCTGTTGACCACCAGCATGCACTGAATAGGATGCATATGAAATGATTCTTAAAGAAATATTGCCTGTAAAATTATATTTTGGTTCACATCTTCCTTAAGGGTGTGTCTGAATTTCTGTCAAAGTGTTTGTCATGTTTAGCAAGATTATATTATTTAGTGTATAGATACGAGACGGTAATATAGCTCTCATTAGTTGAGTAATCCTGATGGTGAAAGCATAGCAGAAAAATCAGAAAGCAGTTTGAGACAGAGGACGTGTCTCAGTGGCTGTTGACTGTTGTGACTTGCAGTGTAGGGGCTTATATACTGGCTTTTTATGATTAATTCATTGATTACCCTGATACTCTTAACTGTGAACTGCACCAAAACCAGCTTCCAAGGCACATATATAATAGATGGTTTAATATAAAAATCTTTATGGATAAATATATCACTGAGTATAAGAACTCCTGAGGGGGGTTATTTATATCTGTAATTGAATTGTAATTATAATATCTCAAATTCCTTTTGTTACTTTTTGAGATTAAAACTTGTAAAAAAAAACCACAAACAAACAAACAAACAAACAAACAAACAAAAACCTACATCAGTATAAATTTGTTGAATCCAATTGGTAAGCAAGACTGTTTTGTTTAATTAGATGTGAAATTGTAGAGGGGTAGCATTGTTGATGATGTATTATTCCCCCACAACTGACAGTGTGATTCTTCAATTGTTTGAATTTTACCTCAGGACTTCTCAGTGTTTCTAGAGATAACTTGCTACCACTCTGCTAGGGAAAACAGCAGGCACTGCTAAAATGTGTACTTCTGTTGCATGGTGAATGGTAAACGTGAAGAATAATTCTGGCTTGACCTGCAAGACCTCAGGGATTCGCTGAGTCTCCTTCCACGTAAGAAAGCTGAGGGGTGATTGTTGCTGTTAGTGTTGCTGCAGTCCTGTGCATACAACTCTGTAGTTATCTGTCACAAAGAAGATTATATTCTCCTCTTTATGTCATCTGGTCCAGATTGGCAGTGGGGCAGGGAGAATTTGCCCTTATAAAAATAACTGTATCTGAGCATCTTTAAAATGAATGTAAACCGTGAATCGGACTATGCAGATGAAGAGAGAGCTTTCCAGCTCTGGAAATGTTATTCTCCTTTGCAGCTCATTGTACGTAAGAAACACTTCCAGTTAAATGAGCAGTTGAATCTTAAATCTTAAGATGATTGAAATGATTACAGACTGTTCATCCACTTCTGTTCAAAGTTTATTCATACATGAAGATACTCTGGTTTTTTATCACTACAGATGGAACCATTTACCTAAACATAAGTTTCATTCATTAAATATTCAGCAGTAATAATATCTAAATACCTAAACAGACTACATTGTATAGCTTTGCTTGTGGATGAGCTTGCAGTTGGTGGCGTATTTGATTTTTTTTCAGTGTGAAAAAAGCTGTCTATCACAGAGTTTTTTAAATTTATCAAACATAAATTTGTGTATTCAAGTGTCATACTGCTTGCTCAGACAAGACATATTAAATGTGACTGTATTGCACTAAAATATACTATATTTTTCACTTATCTACAGAGATATTTTTAGGCATGTTTTTGAGTGCACAGGCAAAAGACTATTTTTAGGCTCAGGAGAAAGACATGGTAGCGTCTTTCAGATTTACGAGCTTTGCATTAATTCAGTGAACAGCATATAAGGGAGAGTTCTGCATAAGGCCTAATTTTCCATTACAATAGAGCAAGGGGAAGTATATTAAAAATAGCTGATGGAATCTTGGGGTCAATGGGAAATTTTGTATTCTGACTTTTCCAGATACTTTGTAGCAAGAGAGAGAATTGCTAGGGAATCTTTCTTGCCTGTTCTACCTGCCATTTTTCACCCAGTTCTGCCAACCAATTCTCAGTATCAACATATCTTGTAATTTGCCTATTTCACTACACTAGAGACATTGAACCTCAGAACTCGTCATCTTTTAAATTGCAATTTATCCCTTTTAAGCTAAACTGTGTACATATAGACTGCTTATCTCAGGGTCTAGCAAAAATTCCTTAGCTTAGAAAACAATACATTCACCCATGCCTTATATATGCAAAGGATGAATAAACAGCTGTGTACACGTTCATTATATTCTTCATATCTGCATGTAAATACTTGGGTATATATTACTACAAAGAGCTACAAATACCAGTTTTTAAAAATTGTTGCATTTTATGTTTTTAAAGTAATTCCTGGGTTGATCTAACAAAATAAAATATGGTAGAATTCTGTGAAATTCAGATTTTCTCTTGACAAAGAAATGTTCTTCAGCTTTTATGTGTGTGTGTAGTGGTGATGACACCCAGTAGTCAGACAAAACAATTTTACTTTTGCAAATTTGCCCTACTTGCAATAAAAGTGGCAGATAATGTAATTTGTTTTTTGATGTTGGCATGGAGGATGAAAGTGCTTTTTCATTTCGTAAAGGACAAGGTTCCTGTGAAGAGTAGGAGAAATACTTAAATTCATGTGCAGTACCACACAACTGCCACTGAGATTTATCACAGTATTTAAATGTAACCAACATAATTTCACACAAACATTTTTATGCCAAGTGAAAGAATTGATTTGATAACTCTGTTTTGTAGATGAGTGTTTGCTTTATTACAACTGTTGTAAATTACATACTAGAAGGGGCCACATTAGAAAGGGGATGAAGATCATCAGAATATCACCAGGTCTAACACAAGAAGATCTGTAGTAGGAACACTACATATGTGTGTATATATATATATATGTGTATATAGCTATATATGTTTGTGTGTGTATATATACATACAGGTAAATATCCATATGTACAAAAATAAAAATCCATTGTGCCAAAAGCCTATACAGTGAATTGCCTTCATATCTTAAGTTTGCATTTTTAAACAAAAACAGCATTGGAAGGTATATATATATTTTATTACAGAAAGCACTAATCATATTTTAATAAGTTTTTGCGGTTGAGGACAAGGGATTACTTATTCCATTTACAAGAACAAATGGGATATTTATTGTGAGTAAAACAGAATGTAAAGTGCATGGGTTTGGTTTTGAGGGTATGATAGAATATTTATCCATTGTTCACCAAGTACCATTTTTCTCAAAGTAAATTGGTCGTAACTTTTCAATAAATGAAGGATCCTGAGGTGAGTACCTCCATAAATACTTGGTTTTTAGAAATGTTGAAAACTTGCACTGATATTGCAATTCAAGTCATTACTTCAAAACTACATATGGATTCAAAATTTCTTGTTCTAAATTCTGAAAGTCACATATTCTAAAAGGAAAATATGCTACTGTTCTCTTCTACTATGAACTGTAACAGCAGCCTTGTTTAACATGTTTTAAAGTACCCTTATAGATAAAGGAGAATAATTAAATGGTTGCCTCAAAAAGCTCTTCACTACTCAGCACTTAACACAAGTTCAGGGAAATGCTTCTAAGGCACAAAGATAGGTAGGCAGTTACTTGTGTTTGTGTAATGTATAGAAATAAGTTGTGAACTTTTCTGAGATACATGTTGAACTTAGAACTTCAGGATCTACTACCATGGGACTGCTAAAGTTATTTTCAATTTTAAACAAATTGCCTTTGCTTTAATTTCAGACGTCCTGTGGGCAGTCAAGAAGAGCTGCTTTTGTTCATCTGGGCTGAAGGAGCATTTGAATTTATTGATGCATCCGATGCTCTACAGCCTTTTACTCTCTACGAGTATCGTGCCAGAGCTCAAAATGCTGTGGGGTCAGTTGACAGCCTGTGGGCTTCAACCCAAACACTGGAGGCTTCTCCATGGGGCATGGGAGCCCCTTGGGCACAAGCAACAAGTGCATACTCAGTGTGGTTGAACTGGACCCAGCCCGGATCTCCCAATGGTGTTATATCTAGGTACCAAGTAGTCTATCAAGAAAAACACAACGATCCAACATTTAGCACCCCAGCTGTTACAGCACTGACCGTAAGGGTAAGAACTGGACCACAAAAATAGTTTTAAGTTGTTTTTGCTCTGCTTTGATCTCTGTGATATTTTAAAATCTCATTTAACAATTAATGGAAAAGTGTGATTTCCAATTGTCGGTGGTTTTGTTGGTTTAAGTTTTGTGTTTGGGACAATGCATGCTGAAACATTTCACATTAATATCTAATTCCTTGTAGAGGCAAGTAGATTACTCAAAAGCATAGATGGGTCATGTCTGGAGGAATTAAGCACATGCATCTAACTTTCTCAACCTGAAAATACTATCCTGAGCTGTTTGTCTGACTGTCAGAATAGTTTCACAGGATCTACACAAAGAACAACAAAAAAATCAGTCCTTGTATATAATTCCAGTTTTGTAATTCAGTTGGAATTGCAAAGTGAATTAATTCATAAGTAATTACATAGTTCATATATGCAATGCATTTGCATGTTCCCCTCATTATTCATCAGTAATAAAAGCAGATCTATACTTTTACTTTCATTACATATATTACAATGTTACTTTGCACTGCTAACATGTCTTTCCCTTCAAGGGACTTTCCAAACATGAATGTCTGTAGATACTACATTTCTATTCAGTATGTAGAGGGATAGACTGAGGAAAGGGCAGGTTGTCTTGTGAACTAACAATGTTATGTAAATCGATGACAGAAGTAGTTATGGTTTGTGCAGCTACCACTGCTCCTCCCACCTATATATTACATTCTAATCTTTCTATAGGAAGACAGTTTATATATAGCTGAACAGCTACATATTAGGACAGCTGCTGTACATGGCTGTCTTCCAAAAAATAAGTTTTAGAAAATGTTTAAGGAGGTCATAATAAAGTTTGGTTTTCTCAACAATGCCACCGTGATTTGTTAAACCTAGAATTTTCCCTGAATTATATTCATAGGCCATGTTTGTATTGAATAATACCAGAAATCCCCTAAATTCTTAATTACCCCAGTTATAAAGTATCTGACATTCAAGTAGGATCCTTGAAAACCTTGAAGGAATCTCAGTATGGCAAGGTGGGAGAAGTTTCCAGCTCAGCAGTCTTACATATGTTTGTGATCATATGGTTCCAAAGCTGGTTTGTGTCTAGCTTCCTGGAAGCCTAAATGGATTAAGTTTGTAATACATCTTTTTCTCAAAAAGAAACCAGGTTCTGAACTGAAGGATAGGAGTATATACTTCTGGCTTCTGAAATAGTTGCATTTGCATTTTAATAGTATGTTACGTTTTAAAAGTAGATAGGGATTTTAAAGTTATGGGACTTCAGTAGAATTTTGGTACTCAGCTCCCTTAACTTGTTTTTAAAAACATAATTTAAAAAACCCCACGTAATTGTGATGGGACACCTAAGATTTCAAACTTAGTGAAATGACAGGGCTTCTCCTAACACTCTGCTTCAGCAGCATGCAATGTGTTGCTGAGAATCAGAATTGACCTGGCCGGTCATGCATTGCAATATCTTCTAAGCATGCCAAGAACAACAGAAAATGTACAAGATGGTTGTGTTGTGGGTAATAAAACCTACCAAAATGGCCTTTTAAATAATGTTGCCACAGTGCGTTTCTTTAACAACATCAGTTAAAAGCCTTTTAAATTAACAAGCTATTATTTACTGAATTAGTATTTTCTTGGCTCCAAAATATTTTATTTTCCCTAAACACTAGCCTGAGTCAAAATGACACTTGAACAGCTATACATATGCTGCCATACTAGTGTTGCAATGAAGCTGACTTGCATGGGGTTTTTTACTGTCCTTTGTCAGGAACATTTATTGATTATTATTTGTGCTACTCTATTTTCTCCCCAAAGGGTAGTGTAATATTTAAAATCTTTCTGCATGGCTATTCCATCAGTTGTGCTCACTCTAAGCTGTTGTAACTACATTAACTCGAGTTGTTGCTGATTTATACCAAGGAGCTGAGATCTGAATCCTACCTCTTCTGAATATAGCAGAACAGCTAAAGCTTTGAATCAAAGTTATTGACATAAAGGGCACAGAGTCCTGTTATGAAAGATATCTTCAGGAGCTCATGTCAATTATCCCAGCAGGCAAAAAACTGGACACTAACTTTCAAAGTTATAACCCCTTAAAAGTAGAATTTTACCATTAAACTGCTGATATACCCTTAACTGTAGCTTTGTGCATGAGACACTTTAATTAAAATGTAATTTTATTGAAGGAAGTAGCATTCCAATGATTAAACTTCTGCCCCTTTAAAATATAGCTTTCAGGGGTACTAGGCTAAATCATTTAATCTCCTAAAGCATCTCTATTGGAGCTCCCTCGTGGGATATGCCATTAGTCATTCTCTCACACAAGCTTCCATGTTACAAGAAAGACTTAAAGTATTAAGCAAGCAATGAGTTCGGTCCTTTATTTAATCTGTTAGACTCCATTCTTATCCCATTAGATTATTCCAGAAAAAAAGCAGTGCTAGGATCATAGTAGCCGATCCCACCCTTGATCTTGTCTGTTGCTCCCTGGTTGTCTGCCATAGGATGTAAAGCTTGACCAAAACCTAAAGTAGAAATACAGTCCTTGTGACACTGTAGGATATGAATCAAGCTCTCACTGTTATCCCTGCAGACTGTTCTAATTTGACAGCTCCATTTCCATCCACTTCCAGAGCCAAATGAGAGGTGTCTCTGGGTTTTCAAAACATTTGACAGACTTACCCACTCTACCTTCACAAAATGCAACTATTAACTCTCCAGTTAAGCTATGTTCATCTCTGTTTGAATTAATATGTCAAAGGTGTGGCTGTCCAGTACCTTAAGGTTATTGCTGACCCCTTGAATTTTTACACTGCCTGGGAAGATAAAAATGAGAATTCTATTCAGAGAGCAAAAGCTGCTGCCACTCAAACAAGAGGAGGATCTCCCTGCACCATTAGAAACAAATGAACTACACATGAGCCATTGTGATGCTTTGCAGTTAAAAAGCAGTGTCACCCATTTCCCTAGCTTGTTTGGCCAGGAGTGTAGTGACAGATGTTAGGTGACAGCAAGTAAAACTGACATTCTGGTTTATTTGCAGAGCAAAGTCAAGTCAAGCCTGGTTACAGCAGTACAAGTGTCTCCCACAATGTCTTCCTAGTTCACTTTAACCCTCTGAAGCAAGAATGCTGTTTAGTGTCTTATTGACAGCATTAACATGAGACAGGTGTTTGTAGAAGAAAGGATTGACAGTAAGTTCTCATTTACAGAAATCTGCATAAAGTGACTAGATTGTCAAAGAAAACTTCTCACTCTTGTGAATTTAGGGCTTAAGTTTGTGAACATAGGACACAGAGGTGATTTCATTATAAAGCCAGTACCTGCCAAATGGCATCAAAGCATCACAGCTCTAACTGTTGTATTCTGAATGTTGCTGTTAGGCAAAACTGTGGCTAAGTTTGGACTTTGTCTTGGTAGATATTTTGTGGGTGTCTTGTGTTCTTTCTCCCATGACAACTATATCAAATATTTGGTTGTTTATGATGAGCAGGAGAATTCAAAGCTAAGAAAATGGAAAAAAATGTAAGAATACATAGCTGTTAGAATGTGCTTGGAGACATAAAAGCATTCAGAGATGTTATAAAGAAAAATTCTGCCTGCTATGGGCAGTGACCCCTATTATTATTACATAGAATCAAGGCCTTGGTGTGTCAAAGCTACCTCAGCAGCGGGTAACTAAAAGTACCATGTGCTTGTTACAGAGTGCAAGAGATAGGTGTTAACATTATGGACCTTATTCCCGGGAAATCCTATACCTGAGCCAACCCAGAAGCACAGGTCTACTCACAGTGTGGTTTGCAGTATGATGCTCTCAGGCCAAATTTGTCAAAGGCTTTTTTTGGCATAGCTACCTCAGCCTGAGGTGTAAAAAATTAACATGTCTCTTAGCTGATATCTCTGCACCTCTGGTTTGGATGCAGCTATGCTAACAGTTGAGAACACATGTTGGCTTACTTTACATTATTTGGGGAGATGGTATATAACTATACTGGCCAAGCTCTCTATTGGCAGATGTTTTATCCGTGGTAGGGAAATCTGTAGACATATTGCAGAATAGCAATAATAATAGAGACTTTGGTAGAAGGATGAGGTGTTGTCTTGCATGATTATATTGTTATAAGCAGACAGTAATTTATATATCAAATATATAACCAGAGTAAAAATGATAAATAAAGCCTACTTGATGAAAAACTCCATAAAAAAATATATTATAGCAGAAATAATTTTAAGTGGCCAGTACTGCCATATGCACATGCCTCCTATACGGGATTTTACAGATACCTGGAATCTTGCATCCAGAGTTAGTTCTTTTCTGTTCATTACATTCAGGAATACTTAATACATCCATGTGTGATCCTTCATTTCTGCTTCCTCATACAGACCAGTGAACATTTGACCACATTAGAGATGAGATACTACATAGTTCTAATGCAGCATTCAGGACTATACATGAGAATTTCCTCGTAGAAGACAGAATGAAGATTGTAGCCAAGAGAATAAGAAAAAATATGCCAAAGAGAGGAACCATTGAAACTTTTTTATATATGCCTATTTCAAACATGTGGGAAATGGACTGCACTGTAAGAGAACAAGATGAGAGTAAATGGAGGAATCCCTGCACATGCCATAAATTTAGAAGATGTGCTACTTAGCAGAGAATGAAAGCTGTAAACGGCAGTGGAGGGCAAAAGTTAATTAGGCTACTGTGCTGCTGTTAGTGAGTGGAAAGTAGCCACAACCAGAAACAAGATGGCTGCTCAGCAGAGCCCTAATACAGGCAAAAGATCATATCCTTAGCTCTGCAAGGGCTTATGGGTTAGGGGGAAATCATACACAGATGAGTAATTTTTTTATGGTTCACAGCCGATCAAAGTGAAATTCAGCAGCTGTTCAGGACAAGTGACCACTCTAACGGCTGTAATATAACCTGCTAAATAGAGAGGGAATTGCATGAGAGCAAGAGGTTAGCTGTGATTATCGGCAGGTGAGTGCTTTATTGAAGTTGAAAGACCATTAACATTGATGGAGTAATTATTTCAACTTGAAAGTAATTACCTTGATGGGTGATAACTTCTCCAGTGTTCCCAGATTTGATTGGACCAAACAATTGTGAACTCTTGAAGCCTGGAAAAATATTACAACAATACTGCAATGTTTAAATTACTGAAACCACTGTTAGAGTATTTTAATTATGCCTAACAGTGAAAAGATTTTAATGTACAACAACTGGTGACCTCTCATGTATAGAGACATTTGCTTTCTAATTCCAATGAAATGACCCACACCTACGACGTGTGTGCTGTATGTGATGGGTTTGCAAATGAATCATTTGATTTAAATGCAGTTTTTAAGATTCAAAGCCTTGTTAGCACAGTTTCAGGAAGGACTTGTACCGGAATTGCTGTAATTGTTTTATTTGCCAGGAAGGCCAAATGATATAAAATGCTTCCCATGTTTTATACTCTAGACCTGTTAAGCTTACACAGGATGAATACAGGAAAACTGCTTCTTCACACTGAAGGCTGCTAAAAAAAACCCCACAAGTGTGTGAGGCAATCTGTGTCTCACAGATTCTGTTGTTTCCATGCAGAATATGCTGGATTTGGCACTACAATTCTGTTTAAATAAGCATTTGGATTGGCACTATGATGCTCCTCCAGAAACTGATCAATTGCTTCAGTAAGCCCCACCTATCAAGACAGACATAGAATTGTCTAATTAAAGCAGAAAGGATGAAATGGATTGTTACACAACTTTGATGATTTTGAAGTACTGTGGTAATAGAACTGGACAAGAATGGTGAGAGAGAGAGGCTCCAGCTCTTCTATTTATGCCCCTCCTTCCCTTGCCAAGGCCACTTCAGTGTCTCCTGGATGCTTTCAGCAGCTACAGAAACATAGCTTTAGTCCCTGCTGGAACTCTGCCAAGAATGAAAGAATCCTTTCAAGTTAGGATGTGGGGTAGCAGGGAAAGGTTTATGTGGTGACTGTGAGGTCTTTATATGTTGTCAGACAACTGGTGACTTGGATTAGTCAAGGTTACAGTAAAGGAGTTTATTTTATTACTTTTTTTTTCTAAATTTTTGGATTAGAAACAAAGATCTTGATGGGGCTATGTCTGACTACACCTAATGGCGTACTCTAAACTGACCAGAAAAGAGTGCCTGGAGCAATAGGTAATATTCTCTGCAAATAAATTAATTACCTGTTTGGAAATATCAGGCGGATTTTATCCTTGGGTCTATTCTTGTGCAAGATCCATTTTTCACCCATTCCATAGGTCTTTTTTTTTTTTTTGATGATTGAAACACATGTAGAATTAAGTCTTTTGAAGGATATTTACAGTATCTGACTTCAGGCTTCTAAACTAGTTAGGTAGGAGCATGAATGTCTTCTGTAGACCATGAAACCTCCAGAACATCTAAGGCACAGCTATTTACCATCCTTGGGATGCAACCGTTCGCATGAGACTGCTTTCCTTTAGTGCACTTGTGTGCCACTACTAACATGTGTCAGTCAAAAGAAGGTGGTTGATTTTAAGCTGATTAATTAAATAGTCTTTTCTAACTTGTGCAGTGGGATGATTATGCAGGTTGAGAAATTCAGAAGATGGTACCCTCTGACAGAATCATGGTGGTGGGCAGCAATCTGGAAGTGGTAATTTCAGTTTGTGTACCTGCAGTCATAAAAGAATTGGTGACCAGGTGACCTAAACCTAAAGGCAGATGCTTAAAATCAGATTGTATAAATGTTCCGTATTCTGTTTCTCTATATATGTTTTTATATATGCTTTATATTTATGCTTTTCTTTATGATATTTTCCTGTAAATCATGCATTTTGGTTGTGAGAATAAGATTAAGCTAATCAGGCCCTGATGAAAAACACTGTTGATAGGACGTTTTCTAATCTGTAAAAATGAAATAAATAAACAAAAAAAGAGAACACCCCCCAAACAAAAACAAAAACCAACCAACCAAACAAAAAAACAAAACAAAAACCAACCAACCAAACAAACAAAAAAACCCACAAAAACCAACCCACAAAACAAACTTCAACTTATTAAGTATAATTTGATAGGAAGATAAAATACAAGGCATGTTTTTCCCTTTGTGCCATGTTAAGTGTGACTGCACTAAATCTGCTTCAAAAGCAAGGATTTCGTAAGCTACAGATACTATTTCATACATAAGTAGGAAATGAAAATAGAGAAGGAGGAGGCAGAAATTTACTGGGTAATATGTACAGCTGTTTTTCAAATTAGATATCTTTTTTAAAATGCTTAATTGGATTTGACTAGATTTTAATTCACGTTTAACCAACATTCTTAAGTGGATGTATCAGACAACTCCAAGATAATGCTCTTTGTTGGTAAAGTCATAGGGCAGTTTCCTAAAATCCCCAGGGTCATGCCCAACTGCTACAGATACAGGAATTCTTTAGCTGATAATTAGAAAGACTGCTCCCAACCCCCCATCCTATTCTCTGCCCCACTTCCCTCTGCAGATAAGGTCTTTGATTCAAATTGGCTGTGAATGTTATGTCATATGCTTATGTTACATAGGGAAATTTAAAAAGCAATTGGTAATTTTAATAAACAGAGAATCGTACAGTAAAACCAAACCAACAAAAAAACCCCAACAAACAAAACTAAACAAAACAAAAATTTATATAAAAAAAAAAAAACCAACAACAAAACAAAAAAAAACAAGCCATATGACTCATGGGAATTGGTAATATAACATAGAGCCTCATACCGCTGGGGACTCCATTTGAATCTAATCCAGGTCTACAGTCACCAAAGTCATTCCCATCAAACAGCCGTGGGGTGTCCTACGCAAGATAAGTTTAGTATTCTCAGCTGACCTCCTGTCCTTTCTCTTTACTGCTCCCTTTTGAATCCATTCCCATCACTCAGCTTCACAGCCTCATTCAAACTCATCTCCTCTATGCTTCTTGTAGTTTCCCATTTTCTGCCTGCCAAGTGACCTCTCTTTCTCCTCTTTTCAGACATTACAAAAAGAACTGGAATGCATGTATAATCTTGCCCCACTCTTTTTTTTAGGGGGCAAGACCCTAATTCCTGCATAGTGCTAAAACATTAGTTTATCAACAGAGACTCTTTGCGAGTGGGAATGGGTGCTTGTTAATTTACAGCACTATATAAATATTATTTTTGAGGCTATAATAGCAATTATGGTGAATAGGGGCCAGATGGCCTCTGTATCTAGAAAGCAGAATGGCAGTGTATTTTTAATGGACTTAAGTGTTACTTTTTGACAGGAAGCTAATATAAAATTCTATGTTATAGGTGCTTGTCAGGTGAGTATGGTTCTGAGTTTTGGGTTTTGTTTAAGTAATTACTAATGTCATGCCTGGATACTTTTGCCCACTAAAACCTTGTTCTGTGATGGGGTCTTTGTTGTTGTTTTGTTTTGTTTTAAAGGATGGTTATTGATCTCTTGCTGAGCTGAGATTTCAGTTTTATGCCAGATAGTTTGATTAATGGGTTGGTTTCTGTAAGTGGACTGAATGGGGATAGGAAGCACAAGCCGCTTATGCCGCCAACCCTAACTCCGTCAAGACGCATAGCTCATTATGAAACAGTTATCAAGTATACATGAAAAATTAATTGGGCTCAGTTTGATTCTGAAAAGGATCAGCTTTCTACTTGGCGGTCCCCCCAATCTTTCCAGATGTTGCACGCTAGCCCCTCGAGAAGCAGCGAAGGGAGATGTATTAATACATTGTATTGATTAGATCAAGACCCCTGACAGTTATTTGTAGAGATACCATCTGGCTGCTGTTCGAATTCCTTCACCAAAAACAGGACGTGACATGTTATTAATCTCAACTCTCTAAGTATAGACAGTTGCCTTTTCTGCTAAACCGCATTTTACCATTCCGTAGGAGATGGAGGCAGACCTGAAGGGTGCTGAAATTAAGGTTATTACACAAATTGAGCCATATGGTCCAAATATTTCAGCAAGAAAATTGCCAGGCAATAAAAATTGCTCCTGCCTTCCTAATGGTGTAAATTACAGTTTAACCATGGCTCTAATGATGTCCTTCTGCCGCGCTTAACTACTGTTACATGAAGGACATTGTTTTAAAAATATAAAAAACAAGTAAATGCCAGCAGCGTGTTTTACAATCTGTTAGTGTGTCATTAAGAACACTGTCAGAATTACATAAACATAATGGCAGGCAACCTAGCATACAAAAGAACGAGTATGGAAATAGAAAGTGTCTTGAAAACTCCTTTAGCTCTGTAATGTCAAGAGCCCTTTCCCTTCTGGAACTTTTCCAGTATGGGAAAACGTGGCTGCTTATTTATTCCAGTTCTCACACAATCTCTGATGGAGATGTAAAACCAAAAATAATACTGAATATTCCAATGCATTTTGAACAGGTGACAATGAAAGGGTATAAATATACTATCACATTATACTGTGACTGTATATAAAGTTAACTAGGCATAAAAAAGGAATCCAAAATGTGTCTCTCTTTTCAAACCGAAGCACTGTTTTTATTCTTTTGGATCATAATGGGGCTTTCTGTTGTTTTTCAGCATGTTTGGATAACTGCAGAGTATTAATATGGTTTCAAAGCTCAAATACTCTCTGAATTTTACTAATAGTGTTAGCAATCCTAAAAATTGGGGTTGTTTTTAAAATAGTTATAACTTATTTGTTATTAAAACCAAAATTAAAGTAGTTATCCAGTCAGCAGATGCATTACTGACTGTTTCTGGTGATTCATCATACCATGTGGAAATTAAATTGCAAGTAAATAAACTGTTAGCCAGTGAGATTTCATTACAGAAACACTCATCCAGCTATTCAGTTTGTAAAGGAAAAAATCTGAGATGGCCATACAAAGAGGAAAAATCACATAAGTTTATAATAAATGCTATTTGGAATATTGAGTTTGACTACTACTTTAAACTATGTGCAGATTTTAATAGTTCGTATATGCCAGGTAAAAAACCTAGCACAGGCATGTTACCAGCTTGAGATCTGTCTGACTGGGTACCCATTAGCGGTTCAGAGGAGGTACACTTGGAGTGGTTTGTAACAGTTTTGTAGAAGTAGCTGCTGGAAACCAAGGGATCCTGCACCTCACCACTACAACCCCTCCCTCCCTTGGATCTCATTGCTCTGGGTCTGCTGAGCAAGAGGACCTGTTGCTACCCCCACACACGCACCTTTGAAGGCAGAAACTTCCATGCCCTCACAAGGGCACCCAGTTCCTGATGAATATCTGTGCTTGTTGAAACATGTTTTGACATCAAAAACACAACAGAGCAACGTCAAACAGACTAATGGGAGACTGCAAGTTGGCTGACTGGGTTGGCTTGTTGGTGAATGAACTGACAGGCAACTTTTGCATTTGTCTTCAAACCTAGCACAGTTTCTGAGCCATGTGAAGCCATGTATATTTGTGTGTGGAACAGGGCAAAGATGACAGGGGATGTTTACTCTTAACAAATTTAAATTAAACCCAAACCAGACAGTTAATCAGATTCAATAAAGTTCAAAACAGGCTTTATCTCTGTCCTTCCTGCTTCTCAGTACCAGCATGATCACAAATGAAGACACCAAAACATAAGTGATTCATGATTAATTGGTTGGTTTGTTTCCATAGAAACTTAAGGCAGATAGTGGACTCTTGTGAGGATGGTAGTCTGAAAATTTTCTATGTGCAACATGTGGTCATAGTTTACATATATGTAATCTCTATTTGGAGGAAACAAAGTCCACTTTATGAATTTATCATAACATCACAAACTATGAGTATTTCTCTCAGCACAGATGTCCCTCTACCAGCATCCAACAGGCTGGAAGATTTGGAAAGGATGTGCTCATTGAACTGCTTTCTAAGTGCCAAGAAAAACTATGAGCATGGCGATAATGTTTCTACCTGTGAAGTGAAGGGCTTGCTGGAAGAACTCCTGCCAAAGTTGCTATCAGATTCATAGAAATGTTTCTCACCTTATTAAAAGGTGCCATGTTACAGCCTTTAGGGCATCAAACATCATCTGCTATACATCTGTCAACTTCAGGCTGCTTTACTCCCTCCACCAAAACTGTGATTTTCTTCTTCCATTCCTTTGCCTTTATAAGCCTTCCTTTCTAAGAGCACATTTAGAGACTGATGAGTGATACAGGGAGCAGGAGCATCTCCTATCCTGAAGGTCTAGAAAATAACTTCTTTTTCAGATTTTTGTTAGGAACTTGATTCTATTTCCAGATATTCTGTGGGTCCTGTAGTCCTTACCACAGGCAGGACTCTGCTTCAGTCAGGTAATGTCCTTTAAAAGTCTTATACTTCTGGAGGCTGGGTAGTTACACAGGCAAAGCTTTAGAAGACAAACACATGTCCATTCAAGGTAGCCTATGACTGGTACAAGAGCAGCAGCTGGACCTGTACAGTGTTGTCCCATGAGCACTTCGACTTTGAAGCTGTAGGATGTCTTTTTTTAACCAATCCATGGCTACTCCACCTTCCCTCTTTATGTAACATTTATGTCTTCTAAACACTTCTGTGCCCACACCACCCTAACACAGAGATGATGTTACTAGCGGGGTACGGTCCATCTGAATGACATCCCTGGAGTGTGGTATCTGTACGCCAAAAGGACTCTGAGGAGTTGTATATTCACATCAGGAAAATGAACAGAGGTCACAGTATCTATTTAACCTACTGGGGCATATCACAAGTCATTACTCATTTTGCTTCTGAATTTTGCTCTAAGTATTTTTCCAAGTCCATTTCCTGCAAGTCTGAATTCTTTTTTCCTATCCAGAGCAGACTTCCTAGCCTAAGCCAAATCCTCCATGCAGTGTACAGATGCTACTCTAGTGGCTGAAAAAAAGGCACCAATTTTCCCACAAAATCAGAATTGCAAATACACATTTAATATAGCAAGAGTGAGGGAAGTGGATTCCTTGCAGTGATCAATTTTCTGTATTTTTGCTATGAAGAAAACTTTACTCTGACAAACAAAAGGAAAGAAACTTTGCAGAATTCTTCTATTTCAACAGGCTTTAATAAAAGAATTAATGAGAAGTCTGGAAAACATCCTTTCCCAGATGAAGTGAAATATTATTCTTGTCATTATGGTATCATAAAATTATTTTTTATTGTTTTCTTTTCTGGGGTTCAAGACAGGTGATAATTTAGATTTTCTCTAATGCTAGTTTATGCTAGAAATGCTAGGTCCATGTTGTACCAATAGATCATAAGATTTGTGCCATATTTGTAGCTTAAGACAGTGACATATTTAAGTGCTGTGCTTAATGTTACAGTAAAGTCCTGCCCTAAAAATAGTGAATAGAGACTCTGAGAGCAAAGGAAAAAAAAACACCACCTTTTCCACCATGTAACACAGTAGTTTGAGCTCTAGTTGTTTTGATGTCCAATACAGTGCCCACTTTGAGGACAAATAGAGCTGAGAACATTTAAAATAGGACATTTCTGAGACAAAAATTTGCAAAAGCTCTTTAGCATACTTCATTTTTTCGTCTTTCTGGTTTTTCGTAGAGGTATCACGCTTTCAATTGTTTTGTTAACAAACCCCTGTAATGATATTTGGTTTGAAGTTATTAATGAAAATTTTAAACGACACTGACTTAAGTAACATCATCTCATAGTGAAGATCATTGCCAATGTAGTGACCTATGCATGGAAATCAGAAGCCTGTTTGCTTATTATGTATTAACTAACCCCAGTCCCTGTTCTTGGTTGAATGCCATCTACATACACCATTTACTTTTGTTCTGCTACTCATGAAGACAGTGATCCAGGATCCTTGAAAAGTCAAAAGGAAGCTTCTGTTGATTTTGAAGTATTTTGAAACAGCTACAGTTTAACTTATGAAGCTATCAATAGTTTTTTTGTTTCACCTTAAGAAAAAAGAGTTCACTTCCTGTATGGTCTGTTACTGTGTGCTGATTGAAAATGTCATTGGCTTCTTGGCTCTTTCAGTCTAAAGTGAATTTAAGCAAAAGTCACATCTTTGAATGCTAAAAACTTACTTTGGCTAATGTAGGCTAGTCTGTCTTATCTGTTGAGAGAGAGTGAGGCTTCTCTGAGGGGCTATTCAAATCAAAAGTTAAACATCTGACTTTCCCTTTGGAGGAATTATCCTTCCTTTGCACAGTGTCGAGAGTAACTGAGGACACTAGCAACACAAGTTTCGTGTCAAAATGTAGAAGCTCTATTTCCCACAGTGCCTATCGTTGTATGAGCACTTGAATACATTTACAAGTACGGCACAAAATGGCGAAGTTGTAGTAATTTCTTTCTTGCATTGCTCATTTATAACATGAATACATGCAGCTAATCAATATATGAGACAGTGAAACTAGTGGATTTACAAGTTAATATGCTGGAGTCAATAAAGTGCTGGAAAGACATTTTCAATTCTGAAATCAGCACAATTTGTTTTCTACTAAGCTTAAATATATGCCTGTTGACTTAGTGATCTGTTTTAATTCGTCAAGTAACTTACACATCCAAGGAAAATACAGAATCTGAACTAAATTTGTTATGCTTCAGTTTTCAAGTAATATTTCAGTATTTATATTTTTTCATCTCTCCCTTAACTACTGCATCTTGCTAGTGCAAATCACAAGCAGCTCAGACTTTCTTCTCTTTTGTCAGGGGCTTTGCACTGAGAAGACCAAGCCACATTGGAAAGGACTAATCAATGTGTTAATCACATGAAAAGACCTGATTAAACATTATGTTTTATTTATGCATTAACGTTTGAAAGTTAAGCTAGCTAGCCGTTTTTCCTGTTCACACAGCAGCAGATTTACCTGTCTACTTTTTGGTGTGTGTATATGAATTTAGCGTTGGTCTGACAGCATAGAAAATGGGTATGGGCAGTAGGCAGACACCGCTTCATATGGTGTGTCAAGGTGAGTTTCTTCCCAACAGTGTGCCTTAGAAAGACTTAAGCTAGAGGGAATTAAAGCTGTATGATCCTAAGAGGATCTGGAAGTTCATCCATCCATGGGGCTCACTTGGTTTCAAGACTTTCAACCTGCAAGCAATGCCTCTTCCAGTAACTCCACCAAAGTGTAACTGCTCTTTCTTCTTGTCTTCTTTTCGGTCCTTTTCTTGGTGTGCAGTTTATTCTGAGCTTTCATGTGGTAAGACATAGCTGTTAAGGGACACAATATGTAACAATTTTTATCTGACCTCATTATTTTCACCAACAATGCAGTTCATAGCAGTAGGAAAATGAGATTTTAGTTCCTCTAACCATCATGTGACACAGGGGCTTTTCAGGCTACTTGTTGAGGCTTTCCATAAGCTTATATGTCCAGTAGGGGCAATTATCCCCTGTAGCAATCCCCTACTCCAAACCTGGGAGAATATCCCAAAAGTTCAGAAGGAAGATGTCAGTTCTCTGCTGAACCTGTCAGTATTTTGATCGGAAGCTGTGCTTTGCTGAGAAATATGTCCCCAAAGTATGCACCTAAATATATGTCTAATAAAATTCCCCTGATAATATTCTGAAGATAGACTGAACTTTCCTCCAGCTACAGAAAAGAGAAAGGGCTGCCCTACCTGCATAAGCAGCGTGCTTCTGAACCTCTGCTAAGAGTAACTGCTCTGAACAAAAATGTGCAGAGCAAATCTCTTTTTCCTGGCATGGATCAGCATAATTGGACTGCACCTTTCCCAAACTGCTACCTGCACACTTTCATTTTCTTTCAGCCTTTCTCTGCTTGGAGAGCATGCTCATATAGGAAGTGTAAAGCATTGAGGGAAGGAATGAAAAAACCTGGTAAAGTCTTTTAAGAAACAGGGGTTTGTATACTTTTTGGCCCATCATTTTTAGAACACCCACTTCATTTTAAAGGTGACATTCTTAGTTCAGCTACATATTCAGACTAAACTTTGTCCTTTATAATGTAGCTTCAAGTAAATTGTTTACGCATGCCTTTTAATATCTCTCAGAAATGATTACACACATAGCAGGCAAAGTTTGAATGGAAAGCTAAGACTGCTTAGTATAGGGCAGAGAAAAAAGAATAAAATAGTAGGAAGTAAAAACTTTCAGTCTCCTTTAAAATGATGCTTTTATTTTCCATTGTGTTGGCAGAAAGCAGGGATTTAAAGCTGTGAATTGCCTTGAGGCTGTGTTATCTTACTCTACTTAGCAGCAGTTAGAACTGCTCTTTTTTGCTTGTGTTAGGTGAGAGAGACAAGGACTCAGAATGATAGAGAAAAGGGAATAAAATAAGCTTGCATTTAACAATAATATGACACATCTATTGTACCTGTATAAAATGGGATCTAAAACAATAATGATAGTTTCCTGAAGCTGCACACAGTAACACAGGGGGATATCCTGAGACTTAATTAATTAATGTTTGTAACATGATGTGAGATCCTATGGTGAAAACTCATATATAACTGCAAAGTCTTAATTTTATGGAGCACAACTGACATTCAGTGGCATTTTCAAGGAAACTGATGTGGGAATTCACCTGCAACCTATGTTAAGATTCAGATTGTCCTTGTACAAGTCCCCTTAAAGATTTTCTTCAAACTTTTTTCTCTTTACATTTCTTTTTCTCCACTATGGCTGATGAGCTGTGAAAAGGCAAAAAATTGAAAATAATTGCTTTTATAAGAGAAAAATATGGTGTTTCCTCTCTCTGTTTTCCATTCACCAAAAATACAGCCAAAACTTATTTTTCTAATTTGACAGAAAGTAGAAACCTTCAGATACTCTGCCCAGGTCAGTTTAAGATCAGATGGGAGGTTTTACATTGTTCAGAGCCATTTTTCTTCACAATATCATATATGACATTATTTGAAAGGAGATGAAGGTGGTGGCTTTGGGCACAGATCTCTGCAGTCATGAATGTCCTAGAGGAGCAATATGAATGCCTGAAAAACAGAAATTCAAATGAAACCAAGGGACAAAATATTTGATAATTACAAGGGTGTGTTCTTTCTACAACAAAGAAAAACTGATTGCCACAAGATACCTTGAGTTGAGAAATTCAGGTACATAAATTATCCATTTTTATGGATAATGAAACCATCCATGGTTTCATTGCATTGGTGTAAAATTACAGAAGACCTTCTGCAAAACACCTGCCACTCTGGACATCACTGGAAAAGAAAAAATATATTTGGGACTAAGACAACACTGACAGCACTGATGTGGCAGTCCAGATTTTGTTTGTTCTGACAGAAGCATCTAACTTCATTCTGGCCATCAGCCAATATATCACATTGAAAATACGGTTTATGGCATTAGGAAAAAAGATAACATTAACCCCCTAATGCTCCGTATTAAGGGATGTACCCCCTACCATTTGCAGGTTTGAGCCCTTAGGCTCCAGCTGCTCTTCTACAGCAGCAGTGGTTTTTCTTTCTGTTGCTGTTCCTACAGACAACATAGAACAAAGCCATGAGAGGAACATCACTCCTAAATGTAACAAAGAGTGGATGGAAACAGCAGCAGCCCTATGTGTGGTACTTATTTTAAACATATTCTTGGAGTTCAGCTGTTTGAGTGCACTAATTGTAGAGATACAAAACCCAGCCAGAGTTTGAGTGCTTGCCTTTCCTAGCTTTTTACCTTCCTCGAGGACACATTTCTATCCCAGATTATAAAGCTCTACCTGAAGGATCATTCATTCCTATTCCCCTTATGATGAAGGCAGACTCAACAAATTGAAAATTCTGCAATGCCTTGATGAGTTTATGCAGGATGCCAGATTACACTGTGTGTGACTTCAGAACATCACAGAAACTTCCCAGCTCAATCCTGTAGAGTTTGAAGTCACTTTAATATGATGCTGGATTTCATATACCTTGAAGTCTTTGCTGTTATATCTTCTCTATCCAATCGCACTCCCATCGGGTCTCCCCAGAACATGCCCTACTCAGCTAAAGACCAGAACATACATGTGCATTTGACTGAGGGTGGCACATAGTTGGTTTTAACAGTGAGGTTTAAGTATTTTATCTCATTCTTTATCCAATCTCAAATAAATAGTATTTAAATTTTTGCTTCAGATTCTGTCTTATTTTGAAGAGAAACTAGTCTAGTTCTTCATATCCAGAATGAGTACTGAAAGCAAAAAGTATCATTCAGGTTAAGTAAGAATGGCAGATTTGAACTGACCAAAACCAGTGTTTGGAAAAAACAGTCCTGTCAGGTAACTCATTTATAAGGAGAGCTGCCACGTCCCTTCTCCATCACTTTGTCATGATGAGGAATAATACAGATGGTTTAAAGAGGAAAAAGGAGGGGGGGGAGAGGGGAATAAGGTGCAAAACTATGTTTTATTATACAGTAGGTCTTCTGACTGCTTAAAATATTATATAAAATATTAACAAATAAAATATTAATGTTAAGAAAACATGTTGACATTGTCCTCTAGATGGTGTCTATAGTGGAATGTCACATCATTGATATTTTGGTTAACTTGATTTCTTTAGTCATGCAATCCAGTCTTTTTGGATTTCAATATTTCTTAGTAGAAATTAGACAAAAATGTAAATACCTTTTTGAGAAGGTAGCACTGAGTGATGTTTGATGAATTTTAAATTAATATTTATGTGAGAAGAGATCTTATTGAAATAGCATGGAGAAGACTACTGAACTATTGACTTTGACCAAAAGAGGTTTTTTAAGGTTTTACCAGCAAATGTGAGACATTGGTGGTGGTTTAAAAGTGTACGGCTACCCAAAGGCCAACCCAGTGACTGTATGCAGCTTGCTAAATGTGATTGATTTCATTTTAATGTGCAGTGCATCCTAGTTTTCTTTGTTGTGCTTTGATTTCAAGTCAAAGCTGGGGATTCAGATACCTGGTGAGACTGCAGCAGGTCCCCAGGTGTGCTGGGAAAGAAAATTCTCTACTGAGAAAACAGGCACCAACTCCACTAGATAGATTCAGCTACATGCAATTCACAGTTCCTTACATGCTCTGCCAGAAAGGAGGAAAATTAATTGCCATGCAGTATTTCTGTATCAAGTATTAATTGCTGTTTGCAGAACATTTTAAACTTAAATTACTGCTGTTTCTAAAGGTTTCTCCCTGGTATAGTGAATAGTGAATATTCCATGTAGGACTATTCACATAGGAAATGGTTCAGTTATGTGCTGAGTGAAACAAGGAGTGCAAATTAGTTTTTTTATTAAAAAATAGCTGCTAGCATGGTACTGTTAGGAAAGTACAGGAATATAGAGTCACAGAGGTGGTTCACAGAGAAACCATGTTGATGGCAAAACTACCATTTGTTTTAAAAATAAAGCACAAGAACATTCTTAAAGTTGGAAAGAAAAAAAGGATTACCTCTTGCAAAGAAAGATTATTTTATGATCATTTAATCATACCTAATATTTTAACAAAGAATCCATTTTATGTGCTTTACTTTGTAACTTGAATCTTTCTAATATATTTTTAAAACAATTTTTCCTAAATTTATTTATAAAAATGCAAGTTCAAATACAATGGATTCCTGAATGTCATTTCCTAGGCACTGTAAAATAAAAGACTGCATTGAGCTGCCTGAGGGCTGGGGAAAGAAGACTGTCTTTTTATCTCAACCAAAGACAGTTTGGAATAATATTCCCTGGGCAAAAAAAATATTTCAAAATTATTTTAGGTTATTATTAAAGGAAGTGTCTGAGTTCACAAACTTAATTTTTTAATTTAAATGTTTGTTTAGTTTTCTTTTGTAATATTTTGGGGGTTTTATATACCACCAAAATTATCATCAGTCTCGTAGAGGTTACTGCTTTTGAAGGCCTATCATGTAATATTAAATAATACAATACTGATTTTTAAATGAAAAATATGTTCTGAAAGACAATTTTAAAAATTTAAAATTAAATGCAAAGTTCTTAAAATGTAAAATTTTAAGAGTGAAATTCACAAAAAATATTTAATTAAAAATTTAAATTATTTTTATACAAATTGGGAGGAAAATAAATAGTGCAACATCAATATCTGGTAAAAATGGAAATACTAGTCACCTCTAGGCAAGATAATTTCTGGTAAAATGAATAACACTTTTGGTTTCTGTTTGCCTAACCTTTGAGATTTTTAAGTGCTAACATGAGTATTCCACACTGCTACAGAAAGGACACACAGATCACAGACTGATCACCAACTTGTGTATCTGTAACTCATATCCTTATGAAATTGAGCATAAGGCTTTAGGAATAGAGTAGATTTTTTAAATGAAAAAGACACAGCATGCATGATGTAAGCCTGAGAAGGAAGGCAACCCAAAGAACAAATTAGGGACTCCAAATGAATAGGAACTCAGTGAGATTTTTAGAGTGGAGGCAAAGGCCAAGAAGCAGGCTGGGAAATAAGAGACATCAGAGTCAAGGTGGAAGCACTCCCAATGCTTTGCACAAAATGACAAAGGCTCTGGATTAGGCGGGGAACTGGGTAAGAGGGTAATGACAAAGGTGAGGATAAGCTGACTACTTTAGTAAAACCCCAAGCATTCTCCATCACTTTCATGACTCATTGAGGAATGTGTGACTTCACTGACAGAGAATTTGAAAATTGGCACTGGAGGATGGTTGGATTAATGTTATTACTGCCAGGAGAACATAGGTTACTCCTCTCTTGTCCACAGAAAATTCAGCAGTTCTGCCTCTATAGACAAGGGAATGTCACACTGAATTACCTTCTCATCATTTATATCTACAGGTTATGAAAGAGCAGGTTTGCATCCCTGTACCACTGCTACCATTATCAGTGTGGAAGTGTCTGATGCCACTGAGTTTGGGTAGAGATGCACAGAAAGAAAGAGATAGCTTTTTATTAGATATCAAAGATACCTGTTATTTAGGAATCCCTGTGTGAAGAGAAGATAGGGACAGAGAATAAACTGGAGCTTAGCCTTAACATGATGGGTGATGACTTGCTGAGCTTTGGTGATTACCCCTGAAGAAGGGACGAATACTCGGGCTGCCTGTTGGGCAGCTCTTCAGCAGTTCAGAGATCTTGTGATGTCTCTGTCATGTTTTGAACTCATGCCCTGAGACCTGAGCAACTGGGTAAGCTGGCCTGCATTGAACAAAGAGGAAAAGCCCAAAGAGACACCACTGGAAAGTGTTGCTTCATCAGATCGATAGTTTCAAAGATGACTAGGTTGCATAGTTGTATGCAGTTTAAACATTTGTGCAGGGAGTCCACCCACGTGGAGTATTATTGACAGCTACAGATCAATGCTAATTTTTGATCATTGTCAACCTACAAAGACCTCTTGACCCCGTTGCCACCTTAGGGGTGCTACAAGTAGTCAAAAGCAATCACAGTAAGCACTATAAAATCATCAGACCCTTGTAGGCGGTGCAGCCTTGCCTGCACCTGGGAGGAGGACCAAGAAGTACCAAGGAAGGCAGGCACGTTACATTATGGATGTTGCTGCCTTTGAGTGGCATGAAAGACTATGCTAATTTGTTTCCAGACTTTAAGTGACTTCTGTGCTCATGAATTAAAAAATAAACAAACAAAAAAGGCAATCTGAAGCAAATCTTGATGGATACATTATTCATGACTCATGTTCACTCATTTTATATTTTGAAAAATGTGGTAAAACAAGGTTTTATTTTAAATAACTTTTATCCTAATTTACTATTAGAAGACTGGAATTAGCCAAGGAGTGTGTTTGTTGCTGTTAACAGCTTGTGCTACCACTGGCAGCAGGTGAGGCATTTTACACAGCAAAAACAGAGGTGCATTTCCGCCTGGAGCAGCCATGATGGTACTGCCAGTGCAGCTCAAGGGAAGGGGACGGGGCTGCCAAAAGTAAAGGCCGTGTCAAAGGCGGCAGCTCTCAGCTGCAGTGCAGGGATCAGATCATGGTGACTCTGCACAACTTGCCTCAGGTGTCCATTTCTGTAGTGTTTACATTGAAAGGATGGGCTCTATAGGAGGGATATGAGTGTGCACAGACTGAAACGTTTGCTGGATTATTCTTAATTTTATGACTGAATGAGTGAGAATGCTTCGCAGTAGGAGACAGAGAAAGGAGGGCATGGGCTTGTAGTCCATCAGATTTCGTGAACAGTCAGTCTATGAACATCTTAATGTTCGCATTAAAATTTTATTTTGTTGGTTTGCTTTTAATGGTGAATGAAATCTGGACTGTTAGCAGTATGTAAACATGGGATATATGAGTTCATGGCTTTGCAGACAAAGACTAGGAGAATATTCCAGGCAATGATTTTGATCCTGCATGTGTTTAAGCCTGTGGTGTTGTTCACTGAAGCCAAAGGTTGCAATGCTATCCTTTGCAAGGTGTATTTTGCTATTTATACTTGACCATTGCAGCAGGACACTATTTCTAGTCTGAAAATGTCATGGGAGAACATAAAGTAATTCTTAAAATGAATCACTGAGACTGCCATCCATTCTCTTTTCAGCGTCAGCCTTTCAGATGAGCAAATTCACAAATGACAATGGCAGCAGTGCAAGGGGAAAAACCGTGGCTCTGGGATTACGTCCCCTGAGCTTACTTCAAAACAAACTAAACAAAAATACATGTAAACCGTTTGCTCTTCAAGAAGTATCTGTAGGAGTCAGGGATAAAAGTCATCCCTGGAAGGAACAGTTTAGCAGTCTCCAGAGAACATGATGAACTGCAGGCAAGGAAATCCCTCCAGCTTTGTTTCATTTCAAAGTGTGGTGAAGATTGTAAATAATTAATTCTTGGGGTTTAGTGGGAAAACAGTAGAAGGTGATGAAAAATATGTCAATTTTCTTTAAAAAAAAAAAAAAATCTAGTTTTTTAGCATTGCTGTCACAAAAGCCCACCCTAATGATGCAACTGATTAGAAAACAGAGCCATTGCTTGTTGTATGATGTTTGTAATAATGTGTTTGTACCTTCAGAGACCCTCTGTGTAGCAGTTCAGGGGAAGTAATTTAGTGTTGTGTGCTCCCTTCCTCCCATCTCCAACCCTGAACCATGAAATGTAAATTTTAGGCCTTTAAAAGTTCTGTTTTGAAAACCTAATAGATAACTGTCCTCATAAAAACTATTAATACAGACTACATCAAATTGTAAAGCTAATTTTAATCATGTTTTGTGCCAACATAATTTCTGATGCCAGATTTTTATGCTAAGCATGAACTTCAATTTGAGCTCTGTTCTTTAACCTGCAGTTCATAATTTTGCATTCGGCTGTATAGGTTTTTTTGGCTATGGCAGTTTGAACACTTCCACTTTCAAGGATCTAAGCCATAAATGTTTATTAAAAGAATCTATAATGAAATCAGTTTTGTTATTTTTTTAATGGATGCCTTGAGTATGTTGGATAACTGAACGCGTGTTGCTAATCATTAAGTACTCGTGTTACAAAAAGTGTTTGATAGTATTGCCATCTAGGGGCTGAACTAAATTCTCCATACTGAAATAAACTGTAATTGAACAGGTGCTGCTATTGACAATATACATATGTTTTTGCTTTATAGCCCACATGCTTTCCATGTTTCTTATGACAAAAGATATCTCTAAACGTCCCACAGCAGCTAGAGCTTTTTTATATATAATCTGTTCGAGGTGATTGCTATTTGCATTTGAGCTTATGCTTTTTTGGCAGTGATGACTGGGAATTCCTAACAAAGAATTATAATTTTTTGCATTATTAATCTTGCTAGTGTTTGCCCTCTTTAACAGAAAAAGGAATCATTTATCAGAAAAGTATGTTTATAATCTGTACTTGTGGCATCTTCAGATTTAATATTCATAATGGTCATTCAAATGCTGTGCTATATTTATCTAAAAGACTAACTCATTGTTGTGAGGAAATAACTATTTAAATATTTATGATTTAACTTTTAATATTTAAAAAAAGAAATTAATATTTCTTTAAAATTTGTTTCTGAGTCTGATAGCTTAACAAATGTTTAAATATTAAACAATTGGAAGTGTTAGCATTTAACAACTTAATATGACTTACTGAAACAGAGAAATTGACTTCAGCTGTTCCTGCCACATGAAGGAAACTGAATTCCTGCACTCCCCTTCTTGAGATCTATATAATTAATGCAAAAGCACAACTAAAAATGAGAGTAAATATATCAGTGATCAGCTGAACTCCTTTCTTCTTCGCTCCTCTGATGAGACAAATCTGAACAGTCTTCTACTGAAACATGGTACTCACTTTTTAGCCACTCTATCTTTTGTGGTTGTTCAAAGTAATACTGTGGATGTGTTGCCTTCCTGCCTAGGTCTGAATTTGTGGTTAGGCTCCCTTTGCCTCACAGCTGAGCAGTTTCAGGTCTGTGTCAGATGCTGTTTGGGGTAAACTGGATAAAGCTGTGAGCTGCAATGCCAGTGGCCCCTTCTGGCCCTGGGCTGATGTCTCTTAGTGTGCATCCACCCACCTGCCCCTGGGCTGGGCTGTGGTCTGGTGTGGTGGAAGGTCAGCCCCAGACCTTCCAGCCCTTGATGGAGCCTGGTGGGATTCACAAACAGCTGTGTTCCTCCTAGCCTCTCTCCACCAGTGCGAGGTGAGGGTCTGATGCCAGAGAGAGTCTAGACTGCTTGCCTGTGTTCCCATTAATAATATGTCTGCTTCCTCCAACCTGGAGAAACAGGGAGGGTTCTTGCAAGGCAACAGGTTGCCCCACAATGATCTTACTTTGTGAATTTATCTCAAGTAACATCTTTACAAAGAAGGAACACAGAAAGAAAGCTGTTTATTCTCTCCATCCTTCCCTCCTTCTCTCTGTCTAGTTTGTAGGGTTTTGTGTTCAGTAAGGAAATGCAACTCCTCTTGGAAACATTGTTTTCTATCCAGATTACAGTGTTCTAAGGACACCATGCCTATCAAGCATCACATCTACACTTGAGATGTGTAAGGATTCCATAGAGGCAGACATCTCACCCATACCACAGGTTTTCAGATGTGCTTGAATCTTTCAGCATACCAGGCACTCTCATCCTCACTGAACAAAGCTCAGACACATGCTGAACAAACTCTAGGTTGTTTGCTAGCTGAGATTTGGGCTATGCAGGACTCCCAAGGAACCTGCTGCAAAGGCTTTACCATAATGATAGATATATTTTAAAAGCCTAAGAGTTTCTTTTTTGAGGTTTAGCTATCAAAACCCACCCAGAAATCCTGGTAAGCAGATGGGATATTCTGCAAAGTAGTCAGAAGTGACCCAGAGCTGAGACCTCGTTTTCCAAGTGATATAAACCACAGATGCTGATTACTTTTTTAACTAACTCAAACATCTGTATTCTTGCTTCAGGGAACAAAGCATCAGGCTCATTTATTTGGATTGAAACCTTTCACAACATATCATATTCATGTCGTAGCTGTAAACAATGCTGGGCAGGTTTCAAGCCCATGGACATCTGTGCGCACGTTGGAAGCTTCACCCAGTGGCCTGAGCAACTTCACTGTGGAAAAGAAAGAAAATGGCAGAGCTTTGCTGCTGAAATGGTCAGAGCCCTCCCAACCCAATGGTGTGATTAAGGTAATCTTCATCTTGACACTTCACTTGATCAAAAAGAGAAGGGAATGCTGAAAAATGAAATTAAAACATTTTTGCTGAAAAGGACTCAATCAAATGCATTATACTTTAAAATGAGACAGAATTCCTATGTAAGCACAGAATCACAGAACATTCATAGTTGGAAAGGACCTCCTAGATCACCACGCCTGACCAGACCCATAACAACAACAAAAAAAAAACACCTAAAAAAACCTAAGCACTTGAATACCCTGATCAAACATGACTTCAAAAACACAAAATAACCCCCTACATGCCTGCCACTAGAGCATGTCCTGAAGCACCAGGTCTACCCATTTCTTAAATATCTCCAGGGATGGTGACAACCACCTCCCTGGGAAGGCTGCTCCAGTGCCTCACCACTCTTTCTGTAAAGAATTTCTTCCTAATATCTAATCTAAACGTCCCCGTCACAATTTCAGACCATTTCCTCTGGTTCTGTCAGTGGTTACTAAGGAGAAGAGGCCAACATCCACTTCTTTACAACCTTCTTTCAGGTAGTTGTAGAGGGCAATGAGGTCCCCCCTCAGCTTCCTCTTCTCCAAACTAAATATACCCAGCTCCCTCAGCCTCTCCTCATACGACTTGTTCTCTAAACCCCTCCAGAGCTTGATAGCTCTCCTCTGGACAAGGCACTCTGTGAGCGCTCTCTGCTTGTGGTTATATAATGACTGTTAACATTCCTGTGCTACTCCATGACAGTAAATGTTCATTTACAGTGAACTATATTGTTCATTCAGTGTACAGAAAACTGCACTAGTGAGACCTCACCTGGAGTATTGAGTCCAGTTCTGGGCTCTCCAGTTCAGGAGAGACCAAGATCTAGTTGAGGGAGTCCAATGAAGGGCTGTGAGGATGATTAAGGGACTGGAACACATGCCCTATGAAGAAAGGCTGAGACACCTGGGGCTTTTTAGTCTGGAGAGAAGACCGAGAAGGGATCTAATTAATGTCTACAAATACATAAGCATTAGGTATCAAGAAGGCAGGGACAACCTCTTTTCACTTGTGCATTGTGATAGGACGAGGGGCAATGGATTCAAGCTAGAGTACAGAAAGTTCTACCTCAACATGAGGAAGAACTTCTTTACTGTAAGAGTTGTAGAGCATTTGAATAGACTCCCCAGAGAGGCTGTGGAGTCTCCTTCTCTGGAGACTTTCAAGACTTGTCTGGATGCATTTCTGCATGATCTGCTCTAGTTTTGTCCTTCTCTGGCAGGGGAGTTGGACTCAATGACCTTCGGAGGTCACTTCCAACCCCTAACGTTCTGTGATTCTGCAATGAAACCTCATAAACTTATTTAGCATAGATTACACATCACCAAAATGTTTTCCTGAAAAACCTGGATTTGACAGAATGTTGTTCTGAAATATGGGACTTTAGCTCAGTGATTTCAACTGTGAACCTTTACCTGCAAGGTTTGCAAGTCAAGAGATCTTTTTCTTAAGTGATTTTTCTTTAGAGTTGGTCTGCAAGAAGCTTTCTGCTAGCCTGTGAGAACCTTGCAATGAAACTTGATAACAAACAAATATAATGAAAACTGTCACTAAGTGATTAATGACCATATCCCCCCCCCCCAAAAAAAAAATTAAATCAAAACATTCCTTTTGTATCAATGATCTCTTTGTGTGTGCTGATTGTTATTAGTAAGGAAGTAAGTTTCCGAATCATTGGTTAATAGTCCTTACCCTGTTGCACAGATTAAGGTGTCTGGTTATTGGCAAAATATTTTTTTTTTTTCTCTCTCTCTCTCTTTTATCCTGCCTTCTGTCCTTCCTTCCCTCCCTGACTTTTTTTTTTTTTTTTTCTGTCTTTCTTTATTCACAGTCCTACAATATTTTCAGTGATGATAACCTGGAGTACAGTGGTTTATCTCGCCAGTTCCTCTTCAGGCGCCTTGAGCCATACACTCTCTATACCCTCGTACTGGAGGCTTGCAATGAGGCAGGCTGCACTCGCTCACCACCTCAGCCAGTCCGAACAGATGAAGCACCCCCAGTATCTCAGATGGCACCTGTAATCCAGGCAGTGAATGCTACCAATGTTGAACTGAGTTGGTTGCAGCCAATTAATCCAAATGGAAAAATAATTCGCTATGAAGTTATTCACAGATGCACAAAAGAAAATGCTGCAGGGTACAGAGCAACAACTGAAGATGAGAAAATTGTTTTCACAGAATATAACACTGAAAGTAATATGTTCATATATAATGATAAAGGTTTACAACCATGGACAAGGTATGAATATAAAATACGCACCTGGAATGCAGCAGGCTACACTGACAGCTCCTGGACAGTGGCGAAGACTAGTCAAACTGCCCCAAAAGGTCTCTCTGTCCCCAGGTTATCACTGGTGTCAGTTAACCCCCGTAAACTGCTCATCTCATGGGCCTCCCCGACACAGCCCAATGGTATTCTTCAGTCATACAGGCTGCTAAAAAATGATGTTCTCTATCCTTTCAGCTTTGATGCTGCTACTTTCAACTACACAGATGAAGACTTACTGCCCTATTCAATGTACAGTTATGCGATAGTTGCCTGTACAATGGGAGGCTGCTCTACCAGTGAACCAGCTGCAATACGGACGCTGGAAGCAGCTCCTGCCTTAGTGGACCCACCATCTCTGCAGGCTGTCAGTGCCACTCAAATTAATGCATCTTGGGCACCTCCTCAAATACGAAATGGAGATATCACCAAGTACATATTGAAACTAAACAATGAGGAGTATTATCCTGGCAAAAGTTTGCAAATGTTGGTTTCTGATCTACAGCCTTACACACGGTATCATTTTGCATTGGTTGCCTGCACTGCAGGGGGCTGCACATCAAGCATAGCCCAGTCAGCGATGACCATGGAGGCTCCACCGTTAAATATGGAAGCTCCCAGGCTGCTTGTCATGGGCTCTGAGTCAATTGAAATAACATGGAAACTTCCAGCTAAGCCAAATGGTAAAATCACAAGCTATGAGCTAAGGAGAGATGGTGTACTTGTTTACTCAGGTCTGGAAACCCGGTATCTTGATTTCAACCTAATGCCAGGCATGGAGTACAGCTACTCTGTCACTGCAAATAACAGTCAAGGGAGTGTGACCAGCCCATCAGCACAGATAAAAACTAACCCCTCTGCTCCGTCTGGGATGTTGCCTCCCAGGTTGCAGGCATGGTCCTCAAAGGAGATTTTGGTGGCCTGGGATCCTCCTATCAAAGTAAATGGTGACATTAGAAATTACACAATCTCAATCCACAAGCCTGCTGAAACAGGAAAGAAAACTGTTGACTTTGATGCATCTCATGTTTCCTTTCTGAGACGATCATACATAGTGGCAGAACTACAACCTTACAGTAGGTAAGTCTGGAAGACCCTGTTTGCTGAATAAATGCTGCAAGGTGTTTCAGTGGGCTGGCAGGCAGCTGAACCATCTTGTTTAAACAGATAGTCAGACCCATGGGGTTTGTTTCATCAAAAGCACATGATAAAACCAGGTGGTTGGTTTGTTTGTTTAATTTATAGTAACAACAGCTATATATCATCTTGATGAAGCACATAGGTTTGATTTAGGTTGTAATTAATACAAGGGGTAATTCAGCATTCTGCTTTAGATACCAAAATCTGTAATCTTGTGTATCTATGGCAAGATGTATCCAAGAATAAATAGGCTCTAATTGACAATGTTTAGGGTGGGGAGAGCAAAGACCTGTTAGCTAGCCCATTGCAAGTGTAGCTGAGCTAAGATCAGTGGTGTTACAGCAGGAACATGCTCACATCCTTGAGTTGAAAACAAGTGCCTTATGTTCAAGTAAAAGCTAAAACTTAACAGAGGGTACCAGACTACAGAAGGAGCACACTTGATACTGAAGTAATATCTTCCTCAATAATTCTTGATTATTTACCTGACCTTTCCTTTTATATTTGTGTAGTCATAACTTGTGTGTGTTATACAGTTGGTAAATCTGTCTACTATTTATATATAACTAATCTAAATCCAAAGAGAGAAGGGTAATAGAGTGAAGTTCTAGAGATCTCAAATTATATCCAAATCATTTCCTACAATGAATCATCACTTTCATGCATATCATCAAAGTCAAACTGATTTTGATCACTTGACTCCTGCAGATGTTAACTCTGCTCTGAAAAAAAAAAAAAAAGAAGAAAAAAGAAACCACAGGAGACTGTGTTCTTCCTTTTTGCTACACAATGTGCAGCACATAATCTCTGTGTTCATACAAATTGTTTTCTTATTAAAAATGTCAAAAACAAAGATAACTTAAGAAAACCCCCAGATCTCATGCACAGCCTATATTTGCAATGTTTTAATAAGTTTAATCCTGATTTGTGTTCCCAAAGGTATGAAGTACAGCTCCAAGCTTGCACGGAGCTGGGTTGTGCCTCCAGTGAGTGGGCATCAGTGCAGACACTGGAGGCACCCCCAGCAGCACAGCCTGCCCCTCTCATCGAAATACAGACAACAGCCAGGGACTTCCAATCGACTTCTTCCATCCTGTGGACTGGCCCACAGCAGCCAAATGGGAAGATTTTGTACTATGAACTTTACAGAAGGCAAATGACTCAAGCCCACGTAAATTTAGACCTCGCGCTTGTTTACAATGGTTCTTCAACCTCCTTCAAGGATGACAAGTTGCTGCCTTACACAGAATATGAATATCAGGTGGGAATTGAAGCCAGATAGCAGCTCTAATTATGGTTTCAATAGATTTGAGAACCTTACTTTACACTTAAAACAAACTTACACATCTCATTTATAATGTTAGTAGTATTGTGATACCTGAGTGATTATTGTTAATGTATTTAAAATAATTGAGAAGCTGAAGATAATTTTGCACAACCAATACATTCATTTAGCATTCATTTTTCTTCAGTTTAATCCTAAGTACCTGTGTTTCTTGTATATTAATTGTTTGTGTACCCTACAGAGCTTTTGCCAGACTCTAGTGTTATGTGAGTACTGTGAAATTCTAGTTCTTAAAAGGCAACTTAATTTCATTAGTTTTACTTTCTTTTTCTATCCTTTCCCAATCTATTATGAATTAATTTTTATTTTATGACCTTAAAGTAGTTTACATCAAGAGAGGATAGGGTTATTTTCCCTTTAAATTACATGATAGGATCCCAAGCAGCTTTTGTGGGTGGTTTAAAAGTGAATTTGCTGTTGATGATTGATTATTCCTTATGGACATAGGTATTTTTAGTATTGTTTCTCTTATAATGCTAAGACATAGCAAAGAGGTGAGTTCTGCCATTCTTTCACCTGTAATTGTTTTCTGTGTCAAAGTTACAAGTTTTAGCATCATTCTTTTTGTGTCGTATAGTACTAGTGATAATGCAGGGCTTTACTTGATTTCATCATATGAACTAAAAACGTTGCTATTTATCACCATATGAACTCTTTCCCAAGCTTTTATATGAGTTGGTGGGGTTTAGAACCTCACAAAAAAAAAAAAAAAGTCTTGAATTTTTTTGCTTCTAAAAGTAAGTGAGTGTAGTACCATAGCAGGATGAGGCTGGTTTTTTATTATGATGTTGTCTATGAATGGGCACACTTATTTGCCACTGAACAGGATATCAATGAGCCTCACTACTGATTCTGTAAGCAATATTTATACCTGTGATGTATCTTGAAGATGAGTTTGGTAATGCTCAAAAGTTTTTACAACCTTTTTCCTTAAAAAAAAAAAAAAAATTATAAGAAAAAAAATTGTTCAAGCATGGATTAGTTTTGATATATATGCAACACAGCTCACTCCACCTCTTAGGCTCCTGCAAGCTGGTGGCCAATCTTTCTTTTACAGGATCATTTGCTTTATAGCATCACAAAATAATTCAGGGCTTTCAGGAAGCCAACCAGTCCAACTTCCTGCTCAAAACAGGGTCAGTTAACAGGTCAGATGAGGTTGCACAGGGCTTTATCCAGTTGCATCTTGAAAATCTCCAGGAGGGGAGATTATACAATCTCTCATGACAGTCTGCTCCACTGCTTGACTGTCTTCATTGTGAAAAATATCCTTTTTGTTACATTCAGTCTAAACCTCTTTTGCTTGAAGTTGTATTCTCTTGTCCTCTCCCATGACATACCATTGTAAGGAACCTGGGCCCACCTTCTCATTAGTCTGTGGATAGGTGCTGGGGAACTGCAATCAAGTCCCTTCAAAGCCATTTCTTCTGCAGGCTGAATAAGCCCCAGTCTCAGAGCTTTTCCTCATCAGGCAAATTCTTCAGCCCCCTAATTACCTTGCTGGCCCTCTCTTGAACTCTCTCCAATTTATCAATATCTTTCTTATATTCAGGGGCCAAAGTGGAACAAATGTGAAGGCATGTAATCACTTGCTTTAATTGTCTGGCTATGCTTCTGTTAAACTGCTCAAGATGCTGTTGGCCTTTTTTGCTGCCAGATGACACTACTGGCTCATGTTCAGCATTCTATCCACTAAAACCTCTAGGTCTTTTCCAGCAGAGGTGCTCCCTAGCTGGTCAGTCACTACCCTGTAATGCTTCAAGGAGTTACTTCCCAGGACCAAGGCTTTGCATTTTTCTTGCTGAAATATATAAAGCTCCCAATGACCCATTCCTCTAGGCCCTTCTGAATGGAAGACCTGCTCTTCAGCATATCAACAGGTCCTCTCCAGTTCGGTGTCATCTGCAAGTTTGATGAGAGTGAACTGTACAGATCAGGTTCTGTGGTAGCTCTGCTCCACTGCTATGGCTGTGTTCTTTTTGGTAGCCAGAATCCATAGGGAATGAAATCTAAAAAGTTGTTTTATTACATTAGTCTATCCAGATGCTATATGGACATGTGTCTTAGTGTCACTCAGTCATTTAGGTTGGAAGGGACATCCAGAAGGCATCTAGCCTAACTCCCTGCTTGAAGCAGGTCCAGATAGAGCAGACTGCTCAGGGCTGTGTCTAGTTGAGTTTTGGATCAAGTTCTCCATCCTTGCATCTCCAAGGATGGAGATTGTACAGTCTGTGTGGGCACCCTGTTCCAATTTATGATTACATATGTCCTACTTTTCTTTGCATCTAATTCACATGTTTCAGCTTGTGTACCTTGCCTCTTGCTGCCTTGCTGTTAGAGTCCTGGGGTCTGGAGGAAGCAGTGCAGTGGCTTTCTTCTTAAATCAGTTCCAGCAGCTCTAATCTGGGTAAGAAAAGGATTCAGAAGGGACAATTATAAAACTAACAAAAAGACAGCCTAGGATTCTACTAGAAAACTGTAGTCACTGCAATATTCACAAAGCCTTTTTTCTCTGGTTGATAATCACAAACCTTTACTTTTATTTCAGATGTTTCTGGATTGGCAGCATGTCTGTAAGGTAACAGCCAGAGTGAAAACTGTGTCTGTTAGCTTTGTGCTGAAGGAAAATATGAGCATCTGTGAACTGACTCCTTATTGCTGATTGCAGTTCCATGTTACTTGATTTCCTTCTGTTTCTTAATGACATCTTCTTGAACTTAGCAGTACAGGAGATACTGCAATAATACTTTCTAAAGCAAAAATTAAGAAATCTGAAAATTTGTCACACTTTGAATATACGAGGGTATATTTTCCAGTTGTCACTTCTCTTGTGACAAGAGCTGTTAAACTTTTCCTGGAAATAGCACACTTCAGGGCAAACTTGTTGTGTCTTAAGTCCTACTAGGTACAAATATAAAGGTTTCTATTTCTTTCTTCCAGCTTTCCTTTAATGCGTTTGTAAGGCCCATCTGTTGGCCACAGAAGTGTGACATCTGCTCTCCATTTACTATAGTTTCCTTATAGCAGAACTATTGTTTGACCAGATCTCCTTGCTACTTTGGACAGGATCTGTGAGGAATGTGAGTTCAAGTGCAGATGGGCCTGAGTAGACAGTAAGCATTACAGCAGACCCAAACCCTACTTATTATTTAGGAATCTTTCTTAGATAAAGACAAAATTCCCAAGATGGAAGTTGAAGACATTTCAGTTATCTCAGTCAGAAGCTAGTTTTTGCAAGTTTATACCACAGAGACTTTATTGAGCCAAAATTTTTAATGCTCTGTCAGTGACAGATAACAAAGAAAGCCTCTTGACCAGTTCCTGTGGTTTACTGTGCTGTATTCAAGACTCCTTTTTATCTTGTTTCTACTCTATAACAAGGCTGAGCTGTTGACTAGGACCTTAAATCATTTTTGGTTTTTGTCCTGGTGGCCATTTATTTCACCACGAGAGGTTTTTGCATTCATGTGGTTTGTCTCCTGCTTATGTCACTTGCAGCAGTCCTCTGGGATCTATTCTGAGCCCCTCCATTGTTAACAATTTATATCTTGCCTGTGAGACAAGTTATTTGTAAGTATAGGGCTTGGCTCTTGCTATTATGCTGATGAAACCCAGATTTATATTTCACTTAAACTGGATATTGATTCTGCTGTCTCTGCATTTGAGGCTTGTTTGCTGGACATAAAACCTTCTATGCAACTGAATTTCCTTCAGCAGAATGCAGATAAAATCAAAGTGCTTTGATGGGACTCTCTCCAGCATTTTTGGTGGTATTGAGATATAGTTCAATGACCCCTGACAGCTTCTTTGGATTTGAAGTCAGGATTTTGGAGTTTGGTTGCCTGGGGGCTTTTTTTGCTGGAAACTTCAGCTGAATATTTAGGGCTTGTAAGACTAGATGCAGAAGTTGCAGTTTCAGAAATGATAAAGTGACTTTAGAGGCTCATACTGATCAAAGGGACTATTTACCCTAAATGCTTAGGTGACTATTGTTTAAGGAAGCATTTTTATTCTTTAAGGGTCAGGTCTGCATAAACTTATTATCACTTGGTAGGTTTCAGTGGGTTTTTAGGAGGTGTTAAGATGCCTACTGTCCTAGTTTGCCTCTAGATGGACTTAGATCTTTGAAATTCCTTCTATTTGTCTATTTGTACATTTAGATATTTGCATTTACTATAGCATCTGGCCTTTTAGGTATTGTTTGGAATGCTGCCTGAGAGCCTTGGCTGTATTAAACAGATAAAATTGCATGACCTCCTGAAAAAAACCAAACCAAAACAAGCAATACCATAAAAACAACTGACTTAAACTTTATAGCTCGTGAGGCCTAATGAGTTTGCAAGTGTAATCTTTTAAGTCCTGGAATATTTCTGAAACAGTGTGTAGACCTTCTCAGGAATTATTGAGCATGGTGTGAAATATTACTATATAGGAACCTATAGAGTCAGATATGGTTTTCTCAGCTAAGGGAAGGCCCTTTTGAACAGAGTTGAGGCATTTAGTGATATTTGCAAAGCAGAGATGTTAGAGTATCCTGTGATGTCCATGCAAGTGCAATGTTACTTCTTCACAATTGCACTTAATTGTGTACTTAAGACGGCTTCTTTAGATTAATGGTTTAATGTCTTCCTGATTTAGAACAGATCCTTATTCCCATTTGGCAAGTAGAGAACATCAAAAAGACAGAAAAGTAGGATTGTCCTTTTTCATAAAGTTTTATGGTTCCCTGCAGAGGTTTATTCTCCATCTGGACTATCTGGTATACCAAGACAGTGTCCCAGCCACTGTGGGAGGCGTAACATCCCTCTTATGTGTGAAGCATGCTTCTCATGGTACAGTTACTGCAACCAAGTGAAGGGTCTGGGAAATACCCCGAGATACACTGTGGGAAATATGTTTGGGGTCCTCCATCTTGGACTTTCAAAGAGAAAACAAATCAAATTCTGACTTTGGAGAGATAAAGTGAAAAAAAAAGGTGCAAAATAATGAAGTTTAAAGAAGGACCAACTACATGGAGTGCAGAATATGTCAGCCCTCCTGGTTACTTGTCAGAGATGACAAGAATGACACTTGGTCTTGGTCTGCCAGCCTGTGTGTCAAATCATTGGCTGAGCTCCAGTTTGTGCTGCTTAGTTACTGAAAAACAGCTCAGTGACTTCTGCAGCTTAAAATGGAGTGAAACTGGTTTGCTGACTAGCCAATGATGGATAGTCACCCATTTGTAATATGCTTCATATCTGGCTCCTTTTCATCATTTTAATTCACCATTTCTTCCTGTCTCCCTGAAAGAGAGATACACTACAAAGTATTGACATAAAATGTAGTTCGTTCTTGCACTCCATGCTTGTATCCCCTCTTCATTTTGTTTGGAAAAGTGTTTTTTTCTTAAAATGTTCATTGTACTCCCTGCTTCCAAGTAAAGAATGTTTCTTGTACTACACCTGTATTAGGCTATCAAGCTTGACCTCAGCTTCTGAAAAGTAAAACAGACATAACTATGTTGTTTCACTGATGTAATGGCAAAACCTACTCTAAATACACTTCTTCAGAATGAGATGCTTCCTTTCCCTGGTAGAGGGTAAACAGCAGGGAGAAGGCCCATTTGAAACTACACAATTTCTTTAATTAAGCGCCACTTCAGACACTATGTTTCTGTTGTCAACACTATCTTACAGTCAAGTGCACATGCAGTGCATTGATGCAACAAACCTTGGCTTTTGTTCAGTAAACTAAATACAGATATTAGACTGGATTTGTTTGCTTCCAAAATTACCAGTGATACTGTTACAGCACCAGTCTTGCAAGACCCTACTTGGTAAATTGTGACTCTGACATATTCAAGCCACGGCAAGCTATCCTTTAAAAAGACATTAGTGTGAGTACCGAGGGAAAATATACTCCAGGGTTGTAGATGACTTGATGTGATTTCCTTGATTGTATCTTTTTATTTATGAGGCATAATTTATGACTGCTGAAAAGCAAACTAAAATGAGTGATGACTAACTACAGCCAAAGTAATAAATCAGGAGTGCAGAAAGAAGTGGTGATTTTGATCGAATCTATTGAATTAGCTGTTGCCCTTAGCCATTACAGGTATTGGAAAGACCTTTTAATATCTGCTTATCTCTCTCATGGGATCTTGGTAACTATCTCATTATATACCCATAGGAAACAAATTATTTCATTTTCTACATTTTAGAGTTAAACCTGTTTACATCTCTCATTAATTACTGATGTTATACTATATTATATGAAATGAGCTTCCTTTAGAATTTGGTAATTTTATTTAAGTCCCAAAGTGTTTGCCTGTTGTCTTTCCTTTTCCCTTCCCCAGGATGAATTTAGTACTTTTACTATTATTATTTGCCCAGTGGAGATGAATACCAATGTTAAGAGGTTCAAATTATCACAATGGTAGAAGCCTGGACCTAAAATATATGCCATTATATGCTTATGGCTTCCCTAAAGATGCTAACAATGCTGAAGAGGGAGAAGTATGGATCTGAGAACTGGCAATCAGAACACATTTGTTTACTACCTATTTGTACTCCTGGTCATGACTGGACACAATACTTTCTTTCCCTTGCCTTTCCTCTGTCCCATGTAGACTCCAACCACTTTTGAAACTATCTGCTTTTCTAATACCTGCCTGGCACTGCAGTGCCCAGATGTGATTACACTATCCTAATGCTGAATGATAGATTTCAGAAGACTAGCTTTGTGTTCTGAGCTGTGCTGATGTTGCATAACTAACTCCAAAATACCCAGTCTGCATTCTGGTCAGTTCTCATGAAAAGAGACACTTGTCTCGCACCCTGTCTGAAGGGTGCTGCAACTGATGGTGAGAGGGAGCTGCTCTGGTTTTCTCTAACGAACTAGGCAAGATTATGGTTTCTTCAATTTTCTTGCAGACTGCTGTTCGAACACAGCTAAAAATTTGGTTCTGTGTTTCTGAACTTACTGATGTCATATATTATATATAACCTTAAAATGTCTTCCTATCTTGGAAAAGAATTACACCATGAAACTCTGCAGTTATGTAAGTGTAGGAACAGAAATTGGAACAAATCTGAGTGAAGAAATCCAAAGCAAAGTCCCAAAGTAGTGCTTTGTCTTTGTGAACTCCTTGAAATAACTCTAGAAATACAAGAGTGGTATGAACTCCTCTCTGCTACTATTTTTTTCTCCTGCAAGAACTGAGTAGTGCCAGTATCCTGCCAAATCCTTTTTGGGAAGACCAGCAGTTACAGGTTTGTGCAGTCCATGGATGCTCTCAGGGCAGAGAGCCAAGTTGTACCTGACTTTTACAGTCATAAAGAGTTATGTGCACATGTGACAGGGGTGGCGTGGCCTGACCTTGTGGTTCCCCAGAACCTGCAGCACTACCTAACAGCCTTGTAGCTCTAAACAGTGCTCAAAGCCAAAGATAGATAATTTACTAATGAGACTTTTCTAATGCAAAAGTCTGGTTTCTGAGTGCCTGCAAGAGCTCAGTGCAAGCTGCTGCCACATACAAAGCTGAGATTTGTCCCTCACACAGACAACTGTGAGGGACTGCAGATTAATTGCAGTATGAAGCAGTATTATGCACAGTGCCTGTAGGATGCAGTGGGAGCCAGAAGTCACTCTTGGTTGGTAGTCAACTGTTTGGTGCTCTCCTTTCTTCTGATTTCCTGCAAGTAGAAAGGGTGAGCAGCATCTGGCCTCTGCAAAGCAGAGGATCCCAGTCTCCATGACCTGGGAAGTCAGCAGGACTGCTGCATTCAGACAGACAAGCTACCGCCAGACAATCCACTCTTCTGCTTCCTGCTGCTTTGCCACACTTCAGCAGAAGTGAATGAGATCTCTCCAGTAAGAGAGATGTATGTATGTATGAGAGTTTCTCATTCTCCATAGGCTGTTAGCTGCATCAGCCTCCCCTTTGCAGAAGCAAAGAGGATTCCCACTTTGGGACTTCCCAGGTGGTCCTTGTATTTGCAGCTGTAATACCTGTCACATTGTTTGAGCCATGTCTTAGATGCGAGTGTTGTGAGATGGCAGGAGTTATCACAGGCACAACATCCTCTGCCAAACTGCTGCTCAGTCTGCCATGCTTCACGTAATCAGAGTCACATGACTGAGGGACTGCTTTTTTTGTTTGGGGGAACTTTTGGCCACACAGTGATTTCTGCCTTAATCCTGGACTATCTTTGTCCTCTGAGGAGGGTTAATCTGAATGCTTTATTTTGGCAGCTTTGTCACCTTCCCTTTTTCATCATGGCGAGGCCATAGTGCTTGCCTGGTTTGTCATTGCTTTTCTTCTTCTGGTACATTTCTTGTGTGGCAGCCTTGGAGAAGCTGTGGAAGCATATATCCATCTGTGTCCCTCAGTTCCAAATAATACCTCCTGTATGGAGTAAAAATTTTCACATGTAATCTCAATTTCATGAAGGAAAATCCTCTTTTTTAGTCTAAAACAAAGCTTCCTTGATAAGGGCCTGGAGTTTCAAGAGTGTTGCAGCAGAGGAACCTGTGTGGCTCAGGGTTGGAGTAAGTTACCTAAGGGGCTTCTTCCAATGGCAGCATCTACAATACCATGACTTTTTTGCATCTACACCCAAGGGACACTGTGACTTTGTTGCCTTTTATGGGAGGAGCTGTTACTCACTCAGCTTTCCTAGCTTCAACAGGCTGGGCTCATCATGGCAAGGCTGTGGTCATCTTCTCAGCACTTCCTTTCCTTCTCCTCATAGGTTTTGGCCCTTCTTGCTGTGCTGATGAACCTTGAGGTTGTCCTGTGGTCATTTTGATCAACAGCTAATCACCAGTTTCTTCCAGGAGCAGAGATCTATGAAGGCTCATTTATGATGGAAAAAAACCAAACCGAACCAAAACAAAAACCCAACAAGCTTAGTTACCTGTAACTGGATTCTTTCATTTGTCTGAATGCACAGTCTCCAGAGGGGTTTCCCCACTCTCTCTTTCTGGCTCCACTTCAAAGTGCACTATGGGCCAGGGGCCAGCAGATTAAGTATTTTAGATAGCAATCCGTATAGCTGATTTTGGAGCCCTCTCCTGGCTTTTTTGGGACAGTGCAGCCATTAACAGCAGCACATCTTTCGGCAGGGTGCTGGGCCATGCACCATGATGTCAGATAATGCTCTTGGATGCAGTATATTCAGAAAATCGAGTTATATGAAACTTTTGTTGGCTTTCTGCTGTCTGTGTTTTACCATTCAATACATCCCTGAGATGAGATTTCTTCTTGTTTGCCCCACATCCCCGTTTGTTCTTTTATAATCTGCTTACATTAAAAGCAGCAGGTAATACTGCTACGTATTAAGCTCTTTACATTTCTATGTGAACACAGTTAAATATTTTTATTGGTGCTGAGTATATCACAATTTAGAAGGAATCTTCGTGAGCCCGAAAAAAGCTTTTTGCACAAGTCCAAACCATGAAATTTCAGTTTAACCAGGCTAGGTAGGCAACAAATTTCATCCATGACCATTTTGAGGTGATTTTTTTTGAGGAGTCATGAACAATCCTCTGATTTTAATAGGCACTCCTCATTGTGGCTTCTGTTGCCATGCTGTTCCATTTCTTTATGCAAATAAATGGCTTCACATCAGCATTTCCATCTGCAGTCAGTTCTGGGCACTTACTGCTCTGAGTCTCCAAAGGCTGACCAGGATTTACTTGGATGCCAATTCTCAAAGGGAAATATTTCTATACTCATCCATCCTTTTACAGATGGTTGGGCAGAAGCAGAGGAAGTTATGGGCATCCAGCTTAGGTCAGTGTAAATCCTGAATTTAGATTCTCAGAAGTTCTGTTTAGCTGTCACAGCTGTCTCAGAAGGTGGAATTAGAAAGTTTCACAGACACCTAAAGGTTTTTTGCTGGAAACATGTCTTGGCAGGGATGAATGTTTGGTGTTTGTCTAGAAAGCACAGTCAGAGCATGCCTGTCTGTCAGGTTCACACACATAGCCATGGCCTTGGCCCTTTTTCAAGTAGTATAAGCACGTGGTGCCTGAGGGATGTATGACAACCTCTAGTCCCCACCTCCTTCCTGGGTAAGGGCTGCACTGGGGAACCATGTCTACTCCCATTTGCTCATGCTCTGCCCAGTTAACCTTGATTTCATTGTGTTTGTGCAAAGTGAAACAACACCAAAGGCAACACCAGGAGCACCCCAAGTACAAAGATGGGTCAGCTGTTCAGGCATTCCCACTCTGAAGGGTGGCAGACTTGACTGGAGCATGTGATTGAACCTAAACTACCTGCCTCCTTTAACCACTTAGCTATAGCATGACAGGGGATGAGCCTCCCCTTTTTCCTTGTCCTAGCACAGTGTTTTGAAAGAAAGAGTCGTTGTTTGTCTGAAATAAAGCTTGTTTTATGAAAGACAAGGCATAGTCACCTATGATAGGAACTGTATCAATGGAGGAAGGTGTCTCAAGCCAACCCTCAGTAAGGCATCTCCTTCCCAAGTGAGTTGCATCCCTCTCTCCTCCAAAATTTCTAGGGCATCCCTTTCTGAGGCTGAATTCCTGTGCTACACAGGAAGCCTCTGTTCCTAACTCATTACCTTCAGTTTTGCTGTGGGCAGCTTGCTCGGCAGGTCAGGTCTGCCACTGTTATGCTCTGTGCTCATTAAGGCCACAGCTTGGATATATCTGGAGCGTTTGAGCTGAGATCAGTTCTGATTTTATGCCAGTGGCACACTCAGAGACTCTCTTTCCATATGTGGTTTATTCTTTCCACAAACAAATATGCCCCTTGAAATGAACAACTGTGGGTAAATCTCTGTAGCAGGTGGAACAGAACTGAGATAGAAGGTTTGACCTACTGCAGTAAAGTGAAGAGAGTTTGACTTTATGAAAAGTTCACAACAGGATATATTAGTGATTTCACTGAAAATGAAAGTGCTTTGGCTGACCTTTTTATTGTAGGACATCATCTGCACTTAGGAAGTGTTTCATGGGATGGTGCTGTACATTACTGATGAAATCAGGCAGGACCTTTGGGTTTGTAATAGGCAAAAATACAGACTTCAAAGCCAGTGTGGTGGGTTTTGGCCTTTTTCCTTCCCCAGGCTCCTTGTGAAGTATCCTGTGGTCTTGGAACTTAATATTGCAAGCTGGAAGGGTCAGTTTTGAAGACCTCTTATTTCTAAACTGCCTATTTTTTTAAAAAGGCACAGTCCTCCCATCCACTTTCCCAGGAAGATCACATAAGAATGTGTTTTACTGTAGTTAGAACCACTTGACATGAAAGCTTACTAAGGAATACTTATACTAAAAATCACTCAGACAGTCCTCTTGTATTGCCATTTAGATCTATCATTCTGATTGATCACTATGTGGTTGGCTAATATTGAGCCTAATTTAACCCTCTATGCTCACGCATCCATCTATTCTGTCTATTGTACCTGACATTCTACAAATTACTTACTCATGCAAATGATGACCTAAGGCAACCTTTTATGATATCCGTGTTTAATTATACAAATGCTTTTTGATAAATAGGATTATACATCCTTCCATATGTTTATTCACTCCTTGATGAAAGCAAAATTTAATTTTCATGCAGATTTGTTGGAGAGTGTTTTTAATAAGTGCTGAGTTTTATGTAGTCTGAAGATCACTCTGGTTTTGGGAAGCTGACAAAATCAGTAGGCATAGTTCATAGAGACGTGTTTTTTAATCAGGCATAATTCAAGCTGCTAAATTTTGAAATCTTGGAACCAAAGCCGTTGCCTTTGTGTTCATGCAATAAAGCAAATGTTGTTCTGAAAAATAATTGAGAGATGCTGACTTAACTATATGTTTTCAGAAGGCTTTATTTATATTATGGGTTACTGAAAATGTTGCCAAATGTCTGATATGTTAATATTTTTAAGAGAGGGATGTTGCTGTAAAACTTGCTGGTTTTAAAGAGTAACTAGACTTTGGCTTGTGAGAGTTAGTCAAGGTGAATGTAACTTACGTGTCACACAGTGCGAACCTGAATTCCTCAGGACTGCTTGCATACATGATGAAAGCATGAAGGGAAAAATTGGCAGGACTAGAGATCAGTATTCTTGTTCACATGTCTTTGAAAACACTATCACTGTTGATCACAGCTTCTCAAGGAATCCTCTTTGCATGGTATGACACAGACAGTGGTGGGAATTCAGAGTTTGGGAATCAGTTGTGAAGAAGGCACATGAACACATGCTGCCTGAGACATGAAATCTGCTTCCTTTCCCTAAATGCGGTGGTGGGAAATATTCCACTCTTCAGTTTAGAAAGTCACTGGGTCAACACAGGTGCTGGATGGCAGTCAAGGGACATTTTGCACAGATGTCATTGCACTGCATTTTTCTGGGTGTCAGTCCAGCTGCAGTAGTATCCCTGGTTAACTGTGGATGTTTTGTGGGGTTGAGCCCTTCGCTAACAGTTTCTCTGCTTTTTGTGTGACGAAGGTGTGGTCGGTAAACTCAGCAGGACGGACACCAAGTGGCTGGTCCCGCTGCCGGACAGGCCCTGCCCCTCCTGAGGGCCTGGGAGCGCCCCTCTTTGACACAGTGACATCCACAGTGGCCGTGGTGACCATCAGCCCCCCTTTTAAGCCAAACGGGGTGGTCAGTATCTACAGGCTGTTTTCTAACGATACTAGAGGGAGTGATGTGGTGGTGAGTATTGTCAATACTGTTTCTGTACTTCCATTCGAGCTTGTGTTTTCTAGCTTTAACAATTTTTTCTTACAAGCTGCTACTGTTGGTTACAGACTGTCTTCCTCTTCTGCTCTCCTGTTGTTAACTGCTCTGCAATGCTCTCTTCTGGTTAAAGTGTTACTAGGGCTTTCACTCATCTAAACATGCTTCTCAAGGAACTAGCCTCATCATGAAACACTTCTGATGTGGTGATGTGCTGTGACAATGTGATGGGAATCAGCATTGCTCAGGGGCAGCTAACCGTCCAAATGAAACACTTCCAGACAGCTCCTGACAGTCCAAATGGTGTAGCTGGAAACTGCAGCCATTAGGAAATGATTGTGTGCTTTGGATAGCCTGTAAATTTGAAGTTCAGATGAAAAATCCTGTACATGAGCTTTCCTTAAAATCTTTCTTGTTCGTAAGAAGTATTTAATAGAAAACCTCTGAAGAATAGTGCAAGTAGCCAAGCAACTTCTTCTGTGTTTGGTGTCTCAGCCTAGGCACCATTAGGTGTCTAGAAGTGACCAGGCTCAGCTTAGGAAACTTGCAGGGGTTCATTAGTGCTATAAAACAGGGAGATGTGGGTAAAGGTCAGCACCAAGGAATGTGCCTGGAACAGTTACTACTAAATCAATCCAAAAATACTTGAATACTTTTTGTCTATAACACTATCTGTTTGGGTTTTTTTCAAACAGATAAATAATTGTATGGGATTTTTTTCCCTTTATCCCATCTTGTTCAGCTTGGAAGTGCTAGGGATACATTCTCAGGTCATCAATCCAGTCTATGAACTTAAGCTGCCTACTAGTTGCACATTATGCATGTATTCCTTCCAGTGTAATTGGCCATATCTGAGTGAGCCAGTTCATCTCATTGGTGCCTGCATGGTCCTTGGGGTGGGTTGACCTTGGCTGGGCCCAGGTGCCCACCAAGCCACTCTATCACTTCCCCCCACCCTCCTCGCAGCAGGACAAGGAGGAAAAATTAAGATGGAAAAAAAACAAAAACAAACCTCATGGGTCAAGATAAAGGCAGTTTAATGAAAGCAAAGAAAAGGCCACACACAGAAGCAAAGGAAAACAAAGATTTATTCTCCACCTCCCATAAGTAGGCAATGTCTGCCCCTTTTCTGGGAATTAGAGGACTAGCAGATGTCCCATCCCTCCACCTTTTCCCTAACTTTTATTGTTGAGCTGGTATGGAATATCCCTTTGGTCAGTTTGGGTTAGCTGTCCCAGTTGTGTCCCCTCCCAAGATCAGGAATGTTGGAAAAAAAACAGCCTTGGTGCTGTGCAAGCCCTGCTCAGAAGTAGCCACACCATGGGTGTGTTATCAACAACTTTCTAGCTACCAATGCAAAGCACAGCACTATGAGGACTGCTGTGGGGAAAATTAACTCCCTCTCAGACGCAGTACAGTCCCCCATTTCTATCCCCTCACATCTGCCATGCTGTTGGCTCATCTCTGACACCAAGAAGTACCAAGTGCTTTCCTTTGTTTGCTTGACTCTTTCCTTCCTATTTTTTGCTGTACTCTACTACATGCTGCCAAATGGGAGCAAATGCTGTTTCTCATTGGTATTTTCTACATATTGTTATTTCTTTGGCTTAAAAAGTTATACCCATGAATTATTACGACAATGAGGTGAAATAACAGTTCCTGAAAGCAGCTGCAGAATGAAGGCACTGTTACCTTTGCCAGAACTGCCAGGTCTCCCTTGCTGAGCATAGGAGGGTTTCCTAACAGGCTTGCCCAGTACCATGGCCGTTTGAACACAGAGCCATCTCATGTGGCACTCGACTTAGAAGTACCTACCAGAGAGCCTGAGTAGACTGACTCACCAGTATCACTCTGCCCAATGCTGTCTCCAATATCCATGTCGAGGAAGCTTGTGAGATATGCATACTCACTAGCACTCTTATCATGGAGCTATTTTCCACATTAATTTATTTTTACTTTAGTACCACTTATCCTAAAGTTTCTCCTTAAAGGTTTTCTGTTTCTCTGTTCCTGAGAATGACACTTAAAAGTTCTTATACAGTGGTCACAGTTCAGCTCAAGATGTTTGTGAGGTCACTGATGGCATGGTCTTTTCCTTTGAGCAGTGCTGGTTAACTTCATAATGTCAGAAAAATGAATGCAGCATTCCCAGTACACAACAGCTGCATTCATGTCAAACTTAAAGCACATGCAGAACCTTGTGGACATCTTCTTGTGGAGTTAATTCACTTCCATAATTCTTATTTAGTACTTGTGGTTCTTGAAGCTGTGACAAGTTCTCTCAATTTTTATAGCTGTCAGAAGGGACTGCCACCCAGCAGACAATACATGGGCTAAAACCTTTTACCACATACTCCATTGGTGTGGAGGCCTGCACCTGTTTCAACTGTTGCAGCAAAGGACCCATGGCCCAAATCACTACGCAACCGGCTCCACCCTCAGAGCAGCCACCCCCACAGATTCGCACCGTGACCTCCAGGAATGCCTCTTTCCAGTGGAGTGCCCCTCAGTCACCCAATGGCATCGTCACCAGGTAGAAGCTGCCACCCAGATGACCCTGCACATCTTGGCTAGGGGTGGTGGTAGAACAATTTGAGATGGAATCGCAAGGGTGAGAGCACTGGATGGTTGTGGCTGCCATGCTCCTCCTTCCCTCTGTTGGTGGTGATATCCCCTGTGGACTGAATACCATCTAAGAGGTGCTCGTTTGCAGCAACTGATTTTCTCCTAAACAGGATATTGAGGAGGATGAAGGTAGAGAGGATGAGCTGTTGGAGTGGTGATAACTGCCTGACAACTGTGATCACACAGCCAGAATCATAGAATCATCTAGGTTGGAAAAGACCTTTAAGATCATTGTGTCCAACCATTAACCTTACTCTGCCAAGTCCACCACTAAGCCATATCCCCAGGCACCGTATCTATATGGCTTTTAAACACACCCAGGAATGGTGACTCAACCACCTCCCTGGGTGGCCTGTTCCAATGCCTGACAACCATTTCAGTAAAAAAAAAAAAAAAAAAAAAATTCCTAATGTCCAGTTTAAATCTCCCCTGGTGCAGCTTGAGGCCATTCCCTCTTGTT
>JANIJG010002722.1:7855-22264 GCA_024611175.1 Megaceryle torquata | reverse complement strand
TTATCCCTTGTCCTTTCACTCCAGGCCTTTGTAAACAGGCCCTCTCCAGTCTTTTTGTAAGCTCTCTTCAGGTACTGGAAGGTGGCTGTTAGGTCTCCCAAGAAAAGTCCATTTAGAAAAAACAAAACCCCTGCATCTGTTACAGACTCTCACTGAAGAGACAGTGGTAGAATACTGACTTGTTTTTGGTGTGAGGTAGACACTGAGCGCTGTTATAGCATCGTTGGAGGGATCATGGTACAATTCTGTCACTAGAAGATCGTTGTCTTTCATTCGCAATGGGAACTTCTGCATGTCTGCAGGGAAGAGGCATTGTTATTACTCTGAATAGACAGTTGTTCTAAAGCAACTTAGACCAACTAGAGTTCAAGAACAAAGCTGCTCAGTACCACCCCCTTTTTATTCTGCTATCCTCCCATTTCTTACCTATATAGTAGATAGAGCCATTGTTGCAGCCCAGCAGCAGAAAAGACCCAGCAGTATCGTAGCTTGTAATAGGAACAACATCCTGAACCTAGTGCAAACAGAAAGGAAAACAAACAAACAAACAGAAACAAACAAACAAAGAGACGTTAGGTTGCTACTTTCTCAATTTTCAGACATTTTTGGTACATTTTGTTGAAGAACACCCAAACTTGGTACTGGTCTGAAGCTGTTGTGCACGCACTCGCACATACAATGGCACTCTTGAAGTGCTGATGACAGATCAGATTCCTCTACCAGACTGGATCTTAAGTTACAGAGTTCAGCAGAAGCATACAGAGAAGTTAGCACAACTGCTCTGAAAGATCCTGCTCCATGTGAAGGCATAAAACTTAGAGCATTGCAGCTAAACCACATCTTCAAGAGGTTTATCCCCGCCCCCCCACACAAAATGGGTGTACTTCACGCTTTCTGTCCTATTCCTTCTTCCCTTTCTGACAACTCCTTAACAGGTTGCTGTGCAAAGGAACTAGATGGTGCCTCTCTAAGCCTTCCTTTACCTTCAGTTCTTGTGTCCCTCTGCCAGCCTCTACAGAGATCTCAGCCTCTAGCAGGTATATAATGGTGGTGGTGGTGGTGAATTCTTCTCCCATTACAATCTCCCACTTCCAGGACACACCCATACCAAGTAAACTGGAAGGCAGTCCTCTCATACTTTACTTACTGATCGACAACTTGAGGTGAGGGATTAAGAATGCTCTCTGCCCACTGGACTCAAATGGAGTGCATATCACTTCAAGTGGGAGAGAAATCTCAAGCAGGACACAAATGTCAAGCAAAGAAAAAGTTTACTTTATCCTAGGTATGATCCCCTATCTCAAGAAACTATTTTTTGTGTCAGCCCTGAGGAAGAAAGAGCCCAAAGCAATTTTATCCAGAGCACTCAAACATGCAGAGTTGTAACATTTTTCCTGTATTCCATATGTTTCAGTCAGTCCACTTAAAGGACACTGAATTCATGGAAATTTACACTTAAGTTCTCATTTCTCTCTGACCAGCAGCGTCCTTCCAATTGCTTCAGAGAATTGCAGAATTATTTGCAAAATACCTACAATCAGTCTGTTGGATAAAAGCAAAACAAACCAACCAAAGAAACTTCCCTGTGCACTCTAAACCAGTACCCATTCCTAAGGATAGTCTGCAAGTCCCTAAAATATATTCTAAGCCTATCACTTAGTCTTACACAGAGGGCAGCAACATGAATGCAACTTCTGTGTATTTTCCTGGGGGTGGGGAAAGGAGGACCATTAGAAAGACACTTTCTTTAATGAATTACACCGCTCTCATGTTCATCCCTAATTCAGCATAGATACAATGTTAAAAATAAACTGTTCTTGGAAAGCATTTGTATTTTCCCCACAGATGATGACTGAATGACTTACAGAAGGATCCTATCCAATTACTGAAAGGAATTGCTATTCTTCTCTCAGAGCTTTCATGCACTTTTTTAGTTACAGCTATTTAAATACCCTACCCTTCACACAGCCAAATTCATACTACACCTAATTAAATAAGGTATCTAACAATCTGGGCCACAGAACTCAATTTCACAAGATTTGTTTCATTCCAGACTACTTTAAAGTAGTACAAGAGCATAAAAGCAAGTGCAAGGTTATTAAGAATCTACGGATCAAGGTGCTCTCTGGTTCTGTGGATCAAACATATGTACAAAAGCTTTCCCATCTGCAAAACGTTTACAAAACTAATGTAGGTAGAGGCAACCCACCAGCAGATATACCACTTGACTCATCACCTTGCAGAAGACATAACAATTGCAAAGTGAGGTCTGACCAAGAGGATCCACAATGCTGCCAACAGCAGAGGTTGATTGACCAGGTCAGAGAGATGCTACAAAACAAGGAGAGTACTTTCTTCAGCAGCAGATACAGGAACAACAGAGGTGATTCAGCGGTTTCCCCCACCAAGATGTGAACTTTCATTAGGAAACAGAGTGATACTATACAATAGTCACTGGTAAAACATGGCCAGTGAGAATCCTCACTTCACAGACTTAAGTATTACTGTCACGTTGCTTATTCTATAACACTAAACATTTTACTTCCTTTAAGAATTTCCTTTAAGAAATTCCTCAAGAATCTTATTACTGAAGTATCTAGCAGCCACAACATCCTCTCCTTGTTGCATGCAACTGAAATGTTGCCAGAAGAGTAAGTACTAGGGAAATGACTGCAGCTAGTCTGCTCAAATCTCCAAGATGGGAAGAAGATGAGACAACCAATTGGAGACAGAGGTCAGAGTTATGTCTTCAGAGTGCAATACATCAAATACAAAAATCACAATGTAAGGAAGGATGGCTTTCCACAAACTAAACCTGCTTAAAAAAGAACTCAGAAAGGCATCAGGAAAGAAAGCCTGAAAGGAAACATAGTTGGGGGCTGGACTAGATGATATCTAGAGGTCCCTTCCAAAGCCTAACATTCTTTGATTCTGTGATCATCTAGTTGATCCCTCCACCACAGGAAGGGACATCATGCACTAGATAAAGTTGTTCAAAGAGCTGTACAACCTGACTTTGAACGCCTGTTTATCCACACCATCTCTGACTCTAAGCAGACTAGAAATATGCTCCTGATAGCTGTGCTTGTACAAACCCACAAAAGATGTATCCTCATCATCTATTTACTTTCATTTTTATTAAACACCAAAGGTATAAATTGAAATCCTCTGAAAAAAAACAAAACAAAACAAAAACATCACTAGTGAGATAAAATGGAGCTGGTGGCAGGCTACTCATTCATACACTTTTTCAACACATCCTTGATGGGGCCTCATTATTTCAGTTTCTCCATGACTTTCCTCTTGGGTCTGATTACTTGCAGCAATCCCAAGCTAACAACAGCACCTGACTCCCCATAGATCATGTATTCTCATGAGGAACTTGAAGATCAGTTAGAACCCTGCCACTTCAGTCTCTATGGGGTTCTTCATGAAGAATGTGTTCTAAATGGAGATGAAGATCTATAGGAAGAGGTGGGTTTTTATTCTGTACTAACAAAAGAGCCTGAGGTACAGAAAGCACTGTGAAATGGGTTGGACTTGGGTGGGGTTTGTTTGCTGTTTTGGTTTTGTGGGTTTTGTTGTTTGTTTTCACCCTATAGGAAAACAAAACAAACCAAACCGATAAATTAGAAAGCTGTCCTGCTTTGAGCTAGAAGAGAGCAGGCAGCCACTAAGACACGAGTGGATGGCACTGACCCTAAGCATGGACAAAAGCCAAAAAAATTTGGGTTTAGGACATCCTGGTCCCTCTTAAAGGATTTTCTACTCTTCAACAAGAAATGTTTTCACCAAAATAGTCAGTCAAACTAAGGAACAATTAATGCAATTAGAAAGATTTCTGTGGCTCCCCCTAGAAACAAAGATGATGAACGGGACATTGGTTTTAATTCCTTGTGACTTGCTTCTTTAGAAAACATTGTCAAATGCCAGCTTGTCACACAGCATTAAGTTGTTTCTTAACAGAAGATTTTGAAAGGCAATAGAGCTTTAAATAATGTTTTGTTTAATTCAAGACCATACTAACATGTCTGTGTCTACTGCAGAAGCAGTCATGTGCTACCCCATGCTTATTATCTGTGTTATTTGTTAAGAGTACTGTCACTTCAGGGTTGAATCAGAACTTAGTCAGCAAACAGTGCAGAAGCCTCAGGTCAGTTCTGCCTCTTGGGGTTTGCAAGGCAATTTTGGGATTTTTTTTGTTTGTTTGTTTGCATCGAGGTTTTGTGTCACAGAGATACACATCTGGCCGTGTTACAAGCTTTGTTATTCACATCAATGCTCAGCTGTTTTCTCAGACTCCAAGGATCTCTATTTGATATGCATTCTGACAAGAGGAATAAAGTTAGCACAGCCAGAAGCATCCACATGCAAGACAGACATCCTTAAAGCACCATGTATATTGCTGCTGAAGAAGAGTCTCCCACTGTAAAACAACTTTTGAGATCCTCAGGTATCAGACTGTCTTCTTAACTTGTTTTCTTCTTTTGGATGATGCAGAAATAGCTGTCATACATTCCCCAGAATTTTTATCATTTCCTATGATCCCAGTGTATTTTTACAGAGTTAGTAATCCCCAGGGAAGTTTACATATACATACACTTGACATTTATTACTCCAAATCACACCAGGTCCTTTTACTTGAAAACCTAAAAAGCATGCACGAACAATTCAACGTTCTGCTCACAGGCACAATACTCAGATACCAAAGTGGAAAACTCCATAACAAAAGTCAGAGCCAAAAATCCCTTGACAAGCATTTCACACATGCTTTTAGATTATTTTACTCTCTTTTTACTAGAAAAACATACAAGCTTTTTAAAAGTGATGTGGAAAATTGGACACACCTGCCAATGCTGAGTCACAGCGTTCCACACTCCCACTTTCCCTGTATGGCTTGTAGCCACCAACTGGTTGCCAATGAAGAAGAGAGCATCTACAGGGACTCCAAGACTGAACACTCCTACAAAAAAAATTAAGAGTCTATGAAGCTCATCTAAAATAAAGAGAAAATAAAACAGTAACAATGAAATGTGTCTACTGTTGTCATGTCACACTTAAGTAGCAAGTAAAGAACAGCCAAAATAGGGTTTGCAACATCCTAGGTGAGGTACCAATCAAGCGGCAAACTTGGTTCCATTAAATTAAATGGCAGCGTGATGTCATCTCTGCTGAGGCAATCATTACTTGGGAAGGAGAAAGAAGATAAGGAAGAACAGCCCATGCAAAATATGTATTCCTTACTTTTCTACAGCCATCAAGTTCTCAAATGGCTTTTTAAGTCCTAAGGTATTAAAAGAAAAAAAATCCTATTACAGGAAGCAGGATTTCTTTTTTCCTTTTTTTTTTGTTTTGTTTTTTTTTTGTTTTTTTTATTTGCAATCTGTAACTATTATGTGTCATTTAAGAAGCAGTAATTTCATGGGTTTTGACAGACATTCAAATATGTGCTATACTAAGTCAGCAATTATCTTTTAAATTATTAAAAGTTATCACTGCTTCTTTAAAAGTCCAATCAAATAGTCTGAAAACATATTTTAGAAACTAAATACGGCTACAAGGATTCATCCTTATTCTTGGGAAGAGACTGAACAACCCCAATGTGATACTGCTCCAATACGTTGAAATGTCTCTTTTAGCAGAAATACCTGAACCAGGAAAAATAAAATAAAATTTAAAAAAAAAAGTTTTCCTTTATTTTCTATCTTTCTTTTGGTTACAGGCTATGAGTACAGAGTACAAGTATTATAAATTGAAGCTATATAGGGAACAAGTTTCACCAATCATCATAAAATCTGGAAGATAAGACGTATCAGCAAATGCTGGCCTTCCAAATAAAGCAAATGTGGTATCAAGAACATTTCACTTAATAAAAACCAAAACACTGCAGAACACGACAGGCATCGATGACTATGGTTATAGTACAACCTAACACCTGAGCTTTACAACAGAATCTGTCCTCTCTTTAGGGCTTCCTAGTCTCATCATAGAACCAATACGAATATTTTTAATTGAACTGCAAGCTTGGATAATATTCTACATTTTGTACTATTTAATGTACCATGTATTTAAAAGTTACAGCAAATTAAAAATTTGCCAGCTGAGAAGTCTAGCAACCTGGCCCTGTAACTCAGTACTGCCTGGTAAGCACAACAGTCATTACTACTGGGGATACATTACACTACCAAGTATCAAGCCTCCCTCACAAGCTTCCCATTCCACACTGGTCACTCTACATATTTATACTATTCCTCACTAATATACTTTAACTGCAGCAGACAGATGTCTTCAGAAGGAGTACCCAATATCTGGAAAGTTTCCCAACATTGTTTTCAACACATTCAAATCAACATAGTGCCATTCCCAACCAAGAAGCAAACCTCTGTTACACTTCAAGAAGGAACCTCAATAAGCTCAATATATACTTATGTTTTAATTAGCATTCTAAACTGTTTTCCAGGGCAGAGTACAATCATCTGCAGATAAGATTCATCACTACAGGGCACATGAAAAAGGTAATAATAAAAAAAATCCACAGAAACAACTAGGATTGATTACTCCAGAGAAGGATGAGGTTCAAGGAAATCAAGGAAGACAGCTTGAATGGTCTGGAGGAATTTGAAGTGTCAGTCCTGCTTAGGCTCAACAATCTTGAGACCCGTCCACAAGGGAGACAATGCTATACATAATGACAGGCTCTTGTCTTAAGGGCCCCTCTCAGTAAAATACTGCTTACAGCAGCAATCCAGCAGCAGTGTCTTATGTAAGTAATATTGAAAGGAAAGAGAGCGCTCTGGGAGAGCTCTATCACAAAGATGCCAGCCCACACAATTTTCTGAAGACGGTGTCATCAGGCTCCAACCTGTTTGGAACAAGTAGTTTCTTTTACAAGATGAGAGCAATGTACTATCTCTCTAACACAAAGCAGGACTTGCAAGTATTTGCCACTAGAAGGAAACAAGTCAGCTGTATTCAAGTTTAATAGTATTAAACACAGGCATATTTTAGGTTTTTTAAACAAAGCAGCATGACCTACTACCCAAAAGAGGAACAGTACATTTTGATCAGTTTTAGCTGGACTAAAGATTCAATCCTGTAGGCACTTTCTCTCTGCTGCCCCAAGAGACATTCCCTTGGTTTCAGAATGCTACTTCAATGCAGTACAGCCTGTTTAGAAAAAGTTTTTTGGTTTTGTTGCCACGTTCAGTCACATTCTGAGTTATCAGAACTTTACGATACTCGCATATCACAGAGGTTTTATTTGAAGTAAAGGTGTTTTTTGCATCCCTTTGCACTTGATTTCCAAAAATCCAAGATTTTGCTTTATGTATCTTGTGGGAAATCCCAACATAAACCAAGCAGCTAAGTCAAACCACAAAATGCAGGAGAAATGTAATAGCATACTGCTTGAAGCAATGCCTATTGCAAGAGTACAGCTGTCACGGTAACTCTTCCCTGCCTTTAAGATTTGATCAAGGGGAGCAGAACAGAAGGAAAGGCTTCTCAAGTACAATACGTACTCCCTGTTTAGTAGAGATATTTCAGATTCAACTGTCAGATACATAATTCAGACTGGTTTGGTTTTTTGGTGCCTTTTTTTTTTAATATAATGGAATCTCCTTTTCTATTTTGCTGACCATCATTACATACAAGAAACTCTATGAGTCACAAGTAAAAAAGCAGCATACAGATGCATTATCTCATGCAAGCCCTTTATCTTTCCCCATCTTCAAATCTGACTTGATGCTTCCACTCATTCAAGCAGGAAAAAAGACAACAGCTGTTAACATAGCTAGAAATTGCCAGAGCATCTTTCAAGTAAGCTCTTCCTTTAAAGGCACATGGATCAAAACACAAATTTAGTCATTTTAACTTTAATTAATGACCGCATTAATTCTCATTAATTCAGCTACGGAGATATATCTAATAGCCAATTAACTCAGCACTAAGTTTCAGAGAAAAGCATCCACATAAGGAGACTGCTGTAATACTTTACTAGCAGTATCCACTGCCAGAGAAAACAGACATCACTGGCATAATAGGGGTGATTCAAACACCAAGGTTTAGGCTAGAGGAGTTCCTAATAACATTCTCTTCACTGCCTCCCAAACTTGCCCTGTATTTTAAACAGTGAGTCAGACATGCCATCAGATCAGTACCAAGGAATATTTACTTCTGAAGACATCTTTTTGGTGTTTCTAAAGCCTCCCTAATTGTGTGTTTCAGTGCCAAGGTGTACAAGCAGTAATTCTTGTATGCTTAGGGAAATAGAATGTGCTTTCTCCTTACTGAAACACCCAAGTTATAAACCAAAAAAACCAATTTCCATTTATTAATTATATTTGAGAGAGACCTGATGTCTTTTCATCATCTCTGTGTAGAAGTATGGCTTTAGTAAGACAAAGGAACGAAAAGAACAGAATTTCTTACTATCTGAAAAAACTTAGATCCTTTGTGCTATGGCCTAAATTCAAATGCATATCCAGGAAAAAGTTCAACTCTAATTTGTATCTTCACAGAAAAACTCAAGATGAACCAAACAGTAAGTATTAATTAGCATCTGTTCAGTAAACAGACTACTTTTCTATTATTCATCTTTTTGGTTTTGAGAATGGATTCCTCTAGCACGACAGAGAAGTTAATATGCTCCAGTATGTTGCTATAGTTTGGTTTGTCCCTTTGTGAAACTGAATACCAAACACTGCTGATCATACATACCTCAAAATCAGGTCACAAACTTCTTTCTGGTTAAACACACACACAAAAAAAACCCCCAAACCAAACACACACACACAAAAAAATCCCAAACAAACAAACAACAACAAAAAAACACACACACAAAAAAACCCAACACAAACAACAAAAAAAAACCAACACCCAAACAAAACCAAAAACAGACAACCCCCCCCCCAACCCCAAGAAATTGTAATTACCAATTTCACTGCCACTACCACCATCTTGAATGCTCCACAAGATTATGCTACTCTCTGAGGCAACTGCAACCATCTTATCCTTGTCTCCATGAGGTCCTCCAACCACTTTAGCGTTGAGAGCTACTCGCTCAATTGTCCAGTCCAGATAGGGACTTGTGAACACCTGCTGCCACCCAGATGATTCTTTAATTCTGGAAGGGCAAAGGAGGGAACAGGGAGAAGAGGGCAGAGATTTAGAAACAGACATCTCAGTCTAAGCCTGAACCTATGTAGATGATCCAGCCACGAGCCTGGGCTAGCCACAAGTGCAAGAATGAGGTTCAGCGTAAGACTTCAGAAGAAATCTCTGTTAATTTCCAGAGGTGAGGAGTCTTACTTATCGTGTAAGAAGACACCCAGCCATGCTCTATCATAAAGCTGTGCTTATCTAGTCATGTTTTCTGTTTATGGTATACTGTAAACAGATTATACCGAATTAGCTATAAGCTTTCTTTTTAGTGGATCATTTGACTATGTAATTTGAAAGATTTATGTGATGCCAGAAAAAGTACAATTTATCTGAATTAATTATAGGCAATAATTTAGATCCTTCACAACTGAGCTATAGCACAGTAAATTAGTTAAATTATATACATGTTAACATGGAAAGCAGAAACATATCTATAATGTTTTTTGATGTTGTTGCCATTCTTTCACTTCAGCATTACATCCTGCCTGGAGATGAAGCACCACAGATCACTGTGCTCAACCTATACCGCACACAGAAGAAATTCCAGTGAAGTGACTTTAGAGCAGGACTGCAACATCCGTAAGCCTTTAGATGCAACAAAGATGTTCTCACAAGCTTTAATAACAAGTTTTGAAGACTTCTGCCATATTTCAAAGGGAAAAAATATTATCTTTAGGATGTACTGTGCTTTGCTAAATCTAATATTTACTAAATTAATTATCTTAAGAACATTTAAATAATATCTGTTATAAGCAGCATAACTGAAAGTCATAAAAACATCTGAATATCTTTAATTTCTTACTGCATGGGATTCACTGTCCAATCCACTACAAATTACCACTTAGAAAAGTGATTCTGGCTAAAAATTCAGATGCTGCCCTTACATTAAAATAATCCTGACAGGAATCTTAAAAATCACATTGTTTGACTGCATCATAATAATATCAGCAAGGTATATTTAAACTTTGTGGGTAGACAGAAGCAGTTTTAAGTGTATGCTGTCTCCTCAAATAAGAGGTATTCAAAAACATCTGGGTAAATTTACCTGTCTAGAAAAAAAAAGAAAAAGAAAAAGAAAAAAAAAAAAAAAAGCTTTCAGTTTCACCACTGTATTTCTAGAGTTCCTGCAAGCTCCAGAGGAAAAAACCATTCAAATCAAGACAAGACTGCTACCTTGAGTCACTATGAAGAAAAGCAGCATTTTAAATTGGCATATTGACTTGTGCCCTCTTTCAGCAACCATTCATGTCTAACGTGCTTCATCAAAAGCATCACTAATGACTTAAGTTCAATGCAGGAAAGAGGCAGAATCTCTCACTTAAGTGAGCTAGCATCCAATGAAAACAGACAAAATAAATCCTAAGGAGAGGACAATTAGCACAGAGACAATTGCAAATCACTGCCTCTTTCTCCAGTCTGATCATGTTAAGCATAATTGAAAACAATAACATTAAGTAGAGCAAGAGAAGCCATATCTAGTACAAATTAAGGCAAAACGAATTGCAGTGGTGAATACAGGTGTTAGATGTCATTTAAGTTAGATGTCATTTAAGTTCAGGCAAGTAAATTGGTATTATATATATGAATCAAACTATGGCTTCAGTTTGGCAGTAAAAAATGTAGCTACTTACTCACTTTACTCTCCGTTCTTGTTTCTGATCCACACTATGACAGCAGTGTTTGCTTTTGGCCACATCTCTTGTTAAAACATTACTTTTAGTTGAAAAGACAGCCATCAATTAAATCAAGACTACCAGATGTGAACTAAAAGCAGCTTCTGTAATATTAAGGTGTTACTTCACCTGATCTTAAAAAATAGTGAGTTTGTTTACAAGATATTTAAAGGCATTTTTCAGCCATCCAGACAAAGTAACAAGTGCTTAACAGTTCTTAAAAGACAAGGTGAATCCCTTTTATAATGGCACTAAGAATTTACATCAAAGGATCAAAATTTTAATTCCTAAGAAGCAGTTTATTTGCATGAATAAAAGTGGCAATTCATATTTATAGGAACAGACTAAATGCATGTGTTTTACTGTCATTTCAGGATAAAGCAAACTTTTTGCTTTGCTCATAAAAAAAATCATTTTTTTTTAGACTCCTTTAACATAAGTTACTACATTCATACCTGTAACAAACAGCAAAATGGGCATAGGCAGCTACTATCCAGTTGTGATGGCCAGCTACTATTAGGACTTTCCGTGGGTCCACAGGAAATCCTAAAAACAACAACAAAACTGAAGTCAGCCAAGTGATGGGCACTGGAAGATAAGCAGAGAAATATAGAACAGGACAGAACTCTGTGCTGGGATATGCAACAGAAACTTTGATAATGAAGTTTCTCAAGAAAAATTTTCAGCTAGATTCTAGTTAGCAATATTACTTCTCACAATCATTACAGCTATTACAGTTCTTACACAGAAGGAAGAAATTTGATCTCAGTCATGACAAAGTGAAGTGTTCATATAAGAAAAAAAGTAAGTATATGCCTCAGTTTTAAAGCCTGCCAATTTGGTAAAATTTGAGGATTGTGATCAAAGAAGAAACAATGTCTTTTCTAAAAGTTCTTTCCAAATAATTGATGCAACTCAGTATTATTGTTCCAGACTGTTAAACTGAAATCTCCAGTAGCTCAGAATACCTATAGCTCCTCCATTTATTATTTAGTGGGAGCATGCCTGTTTCTGATTTCTAACTAAAATAGTTTTGGCAGAAGAGTTGGATGGCACTGGAAATCAGTGGTTATGGTATTTCCCTGAGTTAGCTCTTGGCCTTGATATTCTAAAAAACTAATGCCTGAAGATTGCATCTTCTATCTCATTTTCCTCAAGACTGCCCTCTTCCAAACCTGCAGCAATTCACAAAGAAGAGTCAGCAATTCATATCCAGCACTTACTTTTGTATTACACTGATTGACCTTTTAACATACTCTACATTTTCCTAACACTGATAAAATTTACTCGATTGTAGCAGAAATCTGACACTTCGAACAGCATCATTTTGCTTGCAAAGTCAAAAGCTAGAAAATTATGTAATTCAAGCCTATGTTATTCACAGTTTTTATATATTTTATATGGAAAGTATTGTATATAGTCAAACAACTGAAGACTACCTTTACTCTAACAACTTGACTCTTGTACGCCAAGGGAGGCCTAGGAGCAAGAAAGAGGTTCAAGAGCAGAAAGGACATCCTGAACAAAAAACAAAGAGACACTGGTCTTTCCTCTTTTTATTATGGTTTTAGTACAGTGTAAGGCATTTGTCTAAGGTGCCATACTAGACAGCTTAAAGAACTTTGATTTGTTCAGCCTCATGTCTTGATTGTGCAGCAGTGAGTTTTAAACACTGCTCCCTATGCAGTATTTAAGTGTTCAGCAATTTAAGATCAGGCAAACAGAGAATAAGAGACTGAAAAAAGAAATAAGTCACTCCATTTTATTTCCCAGTGACAATCATCTTTGCAGTTTGTTTTGGTTTTAAAACTGACATTCCTCACCTAGCCTGACTGTACCTTCTGCAGTACCAGCAAGTGTAGATTGGACACCACCTCCATGAATCTCACTTTCAGAACAGTTTTGACCAGTTCTAATATCAGCAGGTGGACCAGCAGTATTATTTATTTTACGGTTAGGAATGCCTATAAAACAAGAGAGATGTTTTCCATAAAATTTAGCAATACAGCAGATATTCATTCACTTTCAAAATATAGGATTAATACTTGTGCATTTTGATCTAAAGTCTAATTCATCTGCTATAAGAATTAGGCAATATTGTAACACTGCAACAGAAAATGCTTTTGCTCTCTATGTTGACATTCACAATTTGAGGAACAATCTTCAGAAAACTTGTCAACAATTGGCTAGATATCCCCTAGACTTTGGGTTAACACATGAACTGTGTTCATCTCTATAGAGAAGTAAGAATCTAACAAATGCTCACATTGTTAAGGAAAACTTATTTGTGGTGATTTCTCAGCTAGACATAGGACACCTAAAGCAACTGTACCTTCAGAGAGCACTCCATGATGATAACATTTAACTGAAATGGACTTGTAGAACCTCTACTCTAGTCTACTACCAAACGCAGATCGCTTAGGATTAAGAAGCCACAACCCCCTGCCCAGTACTCTAAATACACCCTTTCATACAGCATATACATAAAAGCCAGGTTTTTGAATCAGAACAATGTTCAATTCAAACATTCATCTTAATTTTTCCGTAGAAAAGCCTTCTCTGGACAGTTTGACATCTACAGTAACTACCTCAGCCAATCTCCCCCACAAACTACAGCAATAAGTGACTGTAAGCAATGTCAGACCATGAATACAAAAATACCTGGAGGAGGCAGGTAGCCATGAAAAAGGACACTGCCACAAGAAGAGCGTTCCAGTTCTTCACATAGTAGCAATCTTCTCACTAAGGAGGAAAACCAGATGTGACCACAGCTTTCACATCCTGGGAATCATTATATTGTTTCATATAACCTTCTGTACCAGTAACCTTGAAAATCTTCAGACTCACAACTGCCCAGGATGTGTAAGTGGGTCATTATTACAGCAATAAATATGAGATGACCTCATACTAAAAAATAAAGGTTACCTAAAGGAGTGATTCCATAGAATTCAGCTTCATGCCTGAGAACATTAATACTCACTCCCCTAGAGAAAGAGAAACAAAACAAACCGAAAAGACCAATAAAAAACACAAAGTCAGTCAATAGCTTGAATATAAATACTTGGATATAACTAGATATTACACAATGTAAATGTCAAGGTACCTAACAGTTTACAGAATTGCTACCAAATGCATTCAATGTGTTTGAGATTTCAAAGTGATCTTAATATGAATTATCTTTCATTAAAGATACAGAAACAATAAAGACATACATTGCCAAAAGTGATTTAAATTACAAGAATACATTAACAAAATATAATGCTACCATTTCTGCCTCCACCATACCATATATAATTAAGTCACAGAAGATAAGGGCAGAGGTCGGATGAAAGAATTGCCCATTGTAAGTGAAGATCAGGTTCGTGACCTTCTGTCGAACCTGAAAGTGCACAAGTCCGTGGGACCCAATGGGATACACCCAAGGGTGCTGAGGGAACTGGCGGATGAGGCTGCTAAGCCACTATCTATTCTATTCCAAAAGTCATGGCAGTCCAGTAAAGTCCCCACTGACTGGAAAAGGGGAAATATAACCCCCATCTTCAAGAAGGGAAAGGTGGATGAGCCTGGGAACTAT
>JANIJG010002721.1:142760-188853 GCA_024611175.1 Megaceryle torquata | reverse complement strand
AGCTGGGGACCTAAGCTGGGGCAGGGGTGTACCTCAGAGGGACGGGGCGGGAGGGGTGGGAGAGCCACACACAAACACGCTGCTACCTGCGGGCGAGCGCAGGTCTCTCTCTCTCGCTGCTGCCGGTCACAGTCTGCGGGACAATCCGACGCGGTCGCCCCGACTCCGGCCGGGATCGGGGCTGGAAAAGGGCTGCAGCCGCTCACTGAGTCATGAGCCCGCTCCCCCGCGCTCCTTGCTTTCTTATTTCTCTCCCCTTTCCCCGCTCTCCTGAGCGGCAGCGGCGGCCGCTGCTGCTGCTGCTTCTCCCACCGCCGCCGCTCCTGCCCCCGCTGCCCGAAGAGAAGTGAAGCCGCTGCCGTGCGCGCGTAGCCGCCGCCGCCGCCTCCGCGCGCGCGCGCCCCCGTCCGCACGGCCAGCGCCGCGCGCGCGCCCGCCCGCCAATTAGCCCGGGTGCTCGCGGTCCGCCAAGGGAGGGGCGGGGTGGGCGGGCGCGCGTGCGCGCGCTTTCGTCGAGGGGGCGGGGGGAAGAGGGGGACAGTGACAGGCAGGCGTAGGGGAATGAAGCGCGCGCGCCCGCGGAAGGCCGCGCGCGGCCGGGCTGGGCCGGGAGAGGGGGAAGAGCCGCCGGCGGGAGCGCGCGTTAAAGGGAAGCACGGAAGGGGGGCGGGGTCAACGGGGCCGAGGAGGAAGGACGCCTGAGGGGATGGGGGGAGCCCCTGCCAGAGGTCGGGGTGGGGGGCGGAGGCTGGGGCACCCGGCCCACTTCCCTCCCGCGGCCCCAAGCCGACGCGTGTGCCCGGCTGCGCCGCGGGCCCCCCGCGAAGGTCCTGGGTCGGAGAGGAGCGTAGCGCAGCGCCGGCGGAGGGCGGCCGGGCGGCCGGGCGGGCTCGGCCGCGGCAGGGGGGTGGCGGCAGCAGCGGCGTGCGGGGGCCGGTATCAACTTTCTTTGCTCTTCCCGTCTTTTTCTGCTTCTTTGTTCCCGCCGCGGGTCGCCCCCTCCTCCGCCCCCCGGGTCCTGCCGGCTCCGCTGCCTGCACCTCCCCACGGCCTTTGTCTCCGCGAAGCCACCGCGTCTCTCCGCCTGACGGAGCAGCCGGAGACTCGCCGGGTGCCCCGGGGGAGCGAAGGCTCCGGGCAGCTGCCGGCGGCTGCCGGGCGGCCGGGGACGTGTTACCTGGCAAGGGGCGATGCGAGGGCACACGGTGCCTTCTCCAGCGCGGAGAGGGTGCCGAGGCCAGTACTTAGTCGTCGTACTTCTGTGTTTATCGTGGTAGTTTCGACCACAAGGCTACTGCGTCGCATTAGCACAGCTCGATGGCACAAACAGCCCCCGGCCACTAACAACCTCGATGACGTACAGCATCCCAGTTGGAGATAGGTGCTGTAGCGTGATTGTAGTCAGGTAAATGAATCTCGCCTCCCACGCAAGTAGGCAGTACCTCCGCGGCAAGCATCGCAACAGGCAATGGGAAAGGCCAAGACAGAGCCACGCTTAAATGGTACATATTTAGTATGAATAATATTAACCTGGAACAAAACAAACCTCTACAGAACAGACTGTCAGGTACCCAGCTGCATTGGCCTAACTGAGATACTTCTGTCCCTGTGCTGACCCTGCTGCTTTAATCTTTACATAACCTGCACTTTATGCTTAGCTACATTATGTAATCTTTTAATCACCTCAAACCTTTCTTCAGCTAACAGGGAAATTTAACGGCCAAGGGTAAAGGGGTAACATCAAGTCAAAATATTTTCCCACTTTTAACAGCTAAAGGGAATTAAAAAATAAAATGTGTTGTGTCATTCCACATGTATAAATAAAAGTTGCTTGAGCTGTGAGGTACTGTACTTTTTCTGACTCATAGTTACAGTGTAGGTGGAGTCTGTGCTACCAAACACAGAAATTGAGGGCTTGGAGCACTGATGAGATATTTAAGGATTAGAAACATTATTGGCACCTGCTCTTGTGTTATATCCAGACAACAGAAGTGATTTTTGCAGTTTGCCTGTACATAAAATTAATCTTTGTTGAGTAGTTGTTTTGAAAGAACTTCTTTCACTGTGTCTCTTCCTATTTATTTGTTAAATAATCCCAGTGACATTTTCACCTGAATTTAAAAATACTACAGTCAGATAGTTCTTCCTATTTTGTGTGTATTTACAAGGTATTTTCCTGCTTATGAACTCATGGAGGAAAAACTAATGTTAGCTAGGTGGGTTTTTATCTGCTAGCATGCAGTGACTTCTCACTAGGTCTAGTAACTACATAATTAACCGAATATGATGTGCAAAAATCACTTAAAGAATTTGAGTCTCCCGCAAATAATGCTTCTTGTCACACTGAAAGGCTGCTGGCTGCATTGTGCACTCTTGACATCACAGTCCCCTTTTCTAAAATCACTTAAATCATGCCTTCTCCTTTTGGTCATTCCAAAACAGACCTACTGAAAACCATTCATGAAGCAATGAAATTCACTCCTAAATGAGTCTTCTAATGTATTAATGTTGCTCTGATTGCTTAAAGGTGCCTTAAAGGAGGCATAAATCTTCCTGTTCAGATATTGCATCTACTGAAACTTCTCAGCCTGCATCAGGACTTCACTTCAGTAACAGTTCAGTGTGTTTCATTATATCCCGTCTCTTGCGCTAGGATCCACAGGAAGCAGTGGGAGAGAAGCTCAGTGAATAGTCTAATTCAGATGGGTAGGATGGGGCTGTACATTGTCCCAGAATCTGGGTCATAAATTCCCAGTGCCAAAAAAATCAAGGGAGCACTGAAGTGTTCCAGCACCAAGTGAAGGGTTTGAGTCATCAAGAGTTGGGCCCCAATTTTTCTTTTGGTGTGTAACATCTGGCCCAAAGCCCAATATGGTAGGCCTTAATTTAAGGACAGCTGAAGTAGGGAGGGGGTTTGTACTGCCTTGAGAATAGAACGTGCACTCTGACATGTGCCCTGTGGATTTAACTGGAGGTTTTGAATCAGCCTCACCTATGCAGTGTAAAGAGAGTAGGGCAGGGTAGTCAGCTGCTCCCAGTTTTATCCTTTTGACTTTTCAAAATAATGTGTTTGTCTTTCGGATGTTAAAGGTTGCATAATACTGTGTTGTTCAAAATGCTCTGGAAGACTTCTGTAAGTTTGGATCATGTAGGGTGAAATCCTGGCCCTTTTGAAGTGAGTGGCAGTACTCCAGTGTTAGATTTCACTCACACTGGAGTGCTAAGGCACACAGATTACACTGCTTTTTTTCCTGCTTAGTTTTATGTGTTTTCTAAAAGCTGATACTGTTAGCAACATTGGATGTATCCAAAACAACCCAGATTCTTTACTCTCCCAGAAACTTGCAGCTTCCTCAGGGCAACAACACCAAAGTTTGGCTCACCTGGCACAGTCACACTTTAAGACTGTTACAGTTAAGGACACTTCTTTTAAGGCCTCTTGATTTGGAGTGTTTGTTATAGGGACAGCTATGTCAATCAAAATGTATGAAGCTGGAGAAACCTGAGCCAAGTTTTCATTTCAGAGTGTTTAATTTGAAGAAGTATTGGATGAATTTAGATTTTTAGATTTATTTGGCTGTACTAAGATGTCATTTATGGCAATTTTATCCATTTCTGTTCAGTTAAAAAGCAAATTATAAGTTAATGTTACACGTCAAAATAAGAAATACGAAAATACAATTTTGAGGTTTCTTCTGCATTTTTATTTATAATTGTTCATTCCCATCTAAAAGGACATGCCATTTTAATAGTGCTGTTGAAGTTGTTTAATGAACATTGAACATATATCAAGTTATAACTGATAAAAAGAGATTGGTTTTCTAAGGTGGAGAAAAGATGAGAAATTACCTCAACTGTGATACAGCTAGAAAATGTAACAGTATCTCTCTTGTGATAGCATATCTCACTTTCAAAACTTTAATATTTTATATTAAGAAGTGGGATGGAAGTATTCAGTTGTCCATGGTGTGCCCAGTTGTTCTATCAATCTATTTCAAAGAAATCCTAAATGAACCAGATCATTTCATCCACCTGAACTGTTATCAGCAGAGGATTGGAGAAATGGGGACAAAGGTGCCTTTAGTCATTCTTTACCTGATTCTGTTCTTCAGCTCAGCAGGAGCTATCCCAGCCTGTGTCATTCCCCACATTTTTTCCCTGCTGAGTCTTAGGCTCCATGGGCCTGTTCAGAGAGCAGATAGCAGGCAGCTCTCAGCAGCAGTGCCACTCTTTCCCAATCTTTTCCTCCACCCTGAGCTGAGGTGAGGACACAGAATGGCATAAGTCACTGCAGTAGGTTTATACTTTTATGGGATTCTTTTCCCATAGTTGGCCTACTTTATACTACTGTGATGGCAGAAAACCATAAGGATAATCCAGAGGATCTGGCCTGTTCTATAATTCCCTTTCTTCTGTTTGTAGATATTCTCATACTGCATCTAATTTATTTATTTTTTTATACAGTATTGCTTTGCTTTTGTTGGGTGAATCCCACTTTGTACATTGGCAAGTGTAAACTGAAATTCACAGGTACCTTGATCTCTGAAGCACCAGCTGTGTCTGAAAATACAGCATTTGAGTGATTCAGAGGTCAGGATTCTTCATTTTCTTTTCCCACTATCAGCATGTGGAATGAAGTAGGGTAGCCAGAAAGATATTTGCAGCAGAAATTTCATTAGAGTTTTCAGCTAATTGTGTATGTCCTCATCCCTTAGAAAATGACATTCTATATCAAGGTAAACATGATTGAATCCTGAACACCAGGTAAGCCTATTATTCAAACAGTGCCTTGACAGAAATCTGTTAAAAGTATTTTCATGGCATTCTGAAATAAAGTGATTTTGTGGGCATGGAGACAAGTTATTACTAGCTGGACTTCTTTATTTGCTCTACAATAGTGTAAACCCCCAAATTATTAGAATCTATTCACCCTAATCTTTTCCAGCCATTAAATATGAAAAGAGTTGTAAGATGAGGCAAACAACTACTAAGATCTCTTTAACCTAAAAAACTAAGAATTTTTAGCTCCTCCTTCTCTTTTCTCAGAAGCAGAACAGCTCCCACTGTCATTCAGCTGGAACCAAAAGAAATAGCTGGAACAAAACCATGTGGCATCAGAGATCCTGAGAGCTCTCAGCCGCTTCGCTATCCAGGATTGTAAAGAATAAAGATAAAACATATTAGGGATGGGTGGGAGGGAGGTAATATAACTTGCTTCCATGTCCTTAATGAAAGCCTGTTTTTTTCTTTAAGATAGGGAGAAAATTTCTGCTTAGTGTCTAGAATAGTGGTTTGTTTCTACGTGTTGGTTTAGAGCCCAACTTAAGATAATTGCACTGGATAATTTTCTGTTAGTTTCTAGACAGAAATCGCTAACAACTGAATCCTAGACTAAGCCACTGCTTTAAAAATCTCATCTTGTATGTACTGAAGGGAAGAATCTTTATTTCCAAAGCTATTGTAATGCAGTGACCTGTAACTGGAAGAATTCTCTGCATTGCCTGTCTTAATTCATCACCATATGTGGGAGAGAATGTTGAAAAGTGAAGATGGATCAGAAGATAAAATTGGGGGACTTTATGTGTTAGCTATTTCCACATGCTCTTCAGCACATCCGTGTTTGTTTTCTGTTGGTTTCATAACATCTTAATACAGGATCAAGGTTTGTTTTTCTGATTAAAGATGGGTAAAATTCTGAGGATCTCTTGTGGTTCTGTAAGGAAAGTTACATCTTCACAAAGGAAGAGAAGATGAGAGTGCTCATGTTCCCTTTTAATAAAGTTGAGGTTGCAGACAAATGTGGGCTAATGTCCTCTCTGGTTAAGGCATGATTAATGCATGCTTAAGGAGTAGGCTAGTGCATCCACCACAGCAAACCAAAGCCCATACAGTAGGCTTGTTCACTCCTTAGTGTATGAATGACCAAATATATTTCAGGAGCCCAAGGGACTACAATCAGTCTGAAGCAGATTGTCTGCCTGGTATAGAGTGGAAATTACCCAGGTGTTCTCTGCAGGGGATTCCCCCAGTGAAATGGAAGTCCCCTGCAGCACTAAATCAGACTGGTTGTATTTTGCACGTTTTTTTCCTGAAGGTCCTGGCAAAATAGCCTGGTTTGGGCTGTATTTGGAAGGGATAAAAAGGAATGTTTGCAGTTTGATAAATCTAAATTATCCCTTCTGCTTTATGGAACCTTATACCCCGCTAGTTCTATTACAGCAGCTGCCAGTGGCTAAGTCCAAGGGAAAAAACAGAGGAAGAAAAAAACCCAAACACCCTTTGTCTCATCCTTGGTTGTAATTGTTGCAGGAAATAAATGACATCTTTTGCCAATAGGCCTAGGCAGACAAACTTCTGTCTGATGTTTAAGTTCTTTCTGCAGAACCTCGGGGAGCAGGAAACAGAAGAGCTAGTGCTTATCTTCCTCACCTAACCAAAATGAAGCAGTCAGGCAGTGGAAGCAGCAGCTTCAGGAAAGGCACAGGCTCTCTTAATCCCACTGAAACTGTTTCTGAGGCTGCAAAGTCATGGATTGGCAGTGGGGAGGACACAGGCATACATTTCATTTAAAAAAGCTGCAAGGCACAGCACAGGAACACGTGTCTACTTCCTAAGTAAGCAGACTTTTTTCCTGAGTATCCTTACCACAGTTCAGAGCCCTGAGCAACACAAGTAGGTTCTTAGACATTTTAATCTTATCATAATGAGTGTTTTAAGGTTCTTTTTCTTAACCTTCTAAGTTCAGAGCCTGCCTAGCTATATTTATTATTGTGTTTTAATCCAAACAGACCATAGCTTTGACCAGCTTTGCATCTTACCTAGTCATTTCTACCCCTGCAAGGTGGGTGCTTCTTGCATTTTACAGTTAACTTGGAAAAGTGGAAAGTAATTAGAGAATCCAGCACACAGTTTCTCTTTCAAATGTTTGTCTCAATTTCCTGTGTTCAGAAGAGCTCTTTGAACTGGAACCCATGGCATAGTTGAGGACTAGGCCTACAAAGGCAATTTGATTGTTGCAGTTTCTAACTATTGATGCTATATTGTCTACTGAGGTTCACAATTCTCAAAGAAGGCCATATATTTCAAGTGAAATACTTGATATTTAGGCAGTGAAGGTCCACTTCACTTAGTCTTTAGGAAGTGGCAAGGAGAGAAATGACACCGGCACGGTGTCTTTCACAAATATAAGTACCTATTTCTGGTTGGGTCTTCTAGCTACAGTTTCCTAGATCTATCTCTCCTAGATCTAGTAGAAGATCCTTACCCATTCAATCTTCTTGTGATGGAGGCATCACTGATAATCTGGGAAATGTATATATAAGCATCTGCTGGCTGATAGGACAAAACCACACAACTTCTAACTCCCAGAAGTGCGATGTAACCATTACACTATATTGGTGCTTAGCTTATATGTTCTCTCATTGCATCTCTTCTTCTCTCTGAAAAATACCTATGTCTACACTGGATTGGAACTGCAAACGTGAGAGGCCTAACAAACAGGCTAAAAGTCATTCTCTATCTTTTGATCTTTCACTCTTTTAATATTTAATGATCCCATTCAAAATGGAACAGCATTAGCAAGAGAGATTAAGAAGTCTCCTGTCCCTTTCCCACACCATTGTCTGTTTTCAAGGCAGAAACCCGAGATAACGTGTCCCTTCAGGAAAACAGGCAGTTTGTGCCTTCATCTCTGACATCCTTGGCAAAAGGTCTAACTGCTTCACATTTTGATGAAGCAGTTTTGGTGAAGGTGGGACTGCTTGCTCTGCTAGGCCAGCATCCACAGGCAAGACAACAGGATCCTTAGCTTGTGAATCATCATTGTCAGGATCACAAATAGGTGTTAAATTGCTCAGTGACATTTAAACTTTGGGTTTCTACTCATGAGATCAAAGACATGACTCACTTAAAAACAGAGACCACCATAATCCACCATTACCTGGAAAAAATATATTAAAGTATTAAAATCCACATTACTGATTCAAAAATGCAGTGTGACTGTACTCATGAAAAAGATTTTCAAGCATCCAGTTCAGACCGAGTGGAACTAACAGACCTGATGCGACAGGTGAATGGTCAGTGAAGACAGTTTTGTTCAAAAATTCTTGCAGTGCTGTGTACTGTCTTACCCTGGGCACCACAGGCATCTCCCTGGAGACTGGGACAGGCCAAATCTGTGGCCCCATGGGTGGGCCTGGCTCAGCAGAGCTGCGGGGAGCTGAAGACCGGCCCTACTGCAGCATGGCTGGGACCATATTCTAAATATCACCATTTCTAAATTCCTTAATTTCAGCTTTCATGTAGTTATGGATAAAGAAATGCTGTTTTTTAGATAAGATCTACTATCTTGGGGAAAAAAAAAAAAAAAAAAAAAAAGAGCTGTTTGGGAAAAGCAGAAATCAGTCACTCCTAGGAATGCCCACTAATTCAGCTAGATGATTATTATATTCCACAATCAGCCAGCTAGGGTTTATTATTCCTTTGAGACAATGGAAGATATAATTTGGTTTTGGAAGAGTTTCAGCAATAGCTTTTCACTGCTGTGTGCCAGCAGCTTGGATTGCTCTGTTACCAGACCAGAGTTCCCGGTTGCAGGAGACATCATCTAAATGGTTTGCTATGCTACATCTCCTGTGAGGTGGAAATGCCACAGAAACTGTGAGCTGCACAGCTGCCTCGGCATCTGCTCGCAGAGCCCACAGATCTGAAACAATGGACTGAAAATTGGCTGGCAATTTAAGTATAATAGTCTGACCATTACTGGTAATTAAAAATCCATTGGTGAGAGCCCAGAAGTTAAGGGAGGCATGTGTAACGTACACAGGTTTCTGCTCACCAGGATGGACTAGGATAGGCCTAGAAATGAGTGTACATCTTTTTTTCATGTGGACCCACTTCAAACTCCTTTGAAATCAAACTAAACATTCCCATTGACATTAATGGATTTTGGAACAAATCCTAATTGCTGCTATAAAACCTTTTTATTGATGCCATACATTATTTGCTGTGTATGTATTTTAATAAAGTGGTCCTGAATGTACCATAGGGAACATCCTCCTTAAAATGGACATCTTTTTTGAAACTCTAATAAGGGTAAGCCTTCTGACAGGAAAATTTAGTTTTATTTTATTTCTGAAGGAAGACTTAAAGCACTGTTTAATTTTGTAGGGAAAATAGGGAGTGGTGCAAGAGTTTGTGGCTTTTTTTAGGAGGAACCTCACATAAGCATTCTCTTTATTCTGATTCATAACAATTAATTCCCTCAACTATGGCTTTGGTTTGAAACAAAATGCAAACCAAACTAAGAAGCATCAAAGCTTGGGTGATTTGGTTTCATGTACTTTACATAGTTTGGTTGTCAGACCAGATCTATAAGCAAGTTTGCTCAAAACAGTATCTAGATTAATTCAAAAGTTCATGAGTGTCATAGTAAGTCTTTTACTAAAAATGAGCTAGGTTTTAGACTCACACTGAAACTCTAAACCAGCCTAGTTTCATGTGATTTCAGATTTTGTTATGAGTGTCTTGGAGGAAGAATGGTCTTTTCTGGTAAAACTTATGATATAAACTGAGGAGAGCTAAGATGACTTGTGTGACTACACAAACTGAGTAATTTTTCCTCAGTTTCCCTTTCACAAAATGCATAATAGTTACATGGATGTCAGAACTCTCAGAACCCCTGATATTTGTATAGATTTATGAGTCCTTCAGGTCAAGATGCAAAATACTAATATAACTCTTGAAAGCATCAGTGAATACTACAAAAGCTTTCATTTTCCACAGCATAGCCGTAAAGGTGACTTGTGATACCATTTTTCACTCCAGAAATAGAAGGAAACATACATTTGAAATATCACATTGCAGCTGTATTCTTGGTAGCAATACAATAATGTACAGATTTTTAAAAAGATATGGGAAGACAGGGATCCTAACTAAGCTGTGAATCACAGTTTCAGACTAAGCTGTAGCTTTCTGTTTGGTTGAAGTATTTTTTGTGGTCTGTCCCACAAAGAACTCCCCATAAACATATTGGCACACAGCTAATGGCAGTTTAAGATTTAATGGCTGAAGCAATTAATGCCCCCAACCCTGCTGTCATTCAGAGGCATCTGCCTTTTATCAGGGGTGGCTGATTTGCTTGTGAATCAACTTCTGAACCTTACAGTTTAGAATAAACTAAAATCAATGTTGGTTTACCTTAATAGGCTAAGCTGTAAGCTGCAGTGGTTTACAGATGATTCATGAGCAGTTCAGGTCCCCCCGTTCAGAGGTGGCAACCTCTGGGACAAGTTTGGTAATCTCTGTAAGAATTCCAGAGAGAAGAGCAGTCAACACTTCAATCCATTCAGTTTAGTCTGCCACCACTATCACAAGCTGTAGATCTTTAGCTATCATATTCTTTTAGGTGGGATCAAGATTATGACCTGTGTTCCCTGCTGCTCATGGCAAAGATTTATGGCTACATGCCCCAGTGTGTTATCTCAGAGTGTCTCAGTTTAGATCAGCACCTAGCCCTGAATCTCAAAGACAGAATTAGTCAACAACCAACTTTACTATTTACTGATGGAAAAAAAAATATTATGGAAAATATACATTTCAAAACAACAGTCAGTCACCAAACATGTTTCACTTGCCAGATATTGCCCTTCTGCATGAGTGCCTGGCAGGTCCCATGTACAAATCTGTCACCTTTGTCCATAGTGGATACCTCTGTGTTTCAGATGAAGCCTATTTCTATTTTCATTTTATTGCCAGTCTTTCAATCCAATACTTTTTGAAATCTCTCTGTGTCCAAACATATTTTCTGCCACAGTTTATGTTCTAAAGCCACATACTGCTGTAGAGCCTTGTGGTAGTAAGAGCACACGGGGATGGCACATGCCTCAGTAAAGCCTTCCTCTTCTTTTGCTCAGAGTATATTTTAGATTTTCCAGGTACACAAAGCACCAGGTAGCCTGCTGTCTACTTCAGAGGACTCTTCACATAGTTATCCCAGTAGCAAAGCCACAGATCCATCTCACTTTCTTGTGCTTTCTTGTGATGCTTCACACTTTGTTTGAAGACTGGGTTTGCTTTCGAGCTGGCCTTCTGTGGCCAATGTGACTGCCACAGCAACTCTGTGCCTGCTTTACACGATGCCACTTTAAAAGGTTGTGAGCCAAGGCAAAATGTGTCTTCGAATGAATAAACAATTTTATCCCTTCTATCCCTTCAGTCAACAGATGATAATGAGTTATAATTTTGACTTGTCTGACAGCTTATGGCCTTATTCACTTATTTAGTAGCAAACAGATTTTGGCATCTGGAATGAAGTTCTCTTTCATTAGCTACCTTGAGAAAACTGATGGAGATGAGTATTTTAAGCTTTTAAACCCCACACAACTAAAGCAAAAAAAAAACCAAACCAAAACCTAACAACAAACAAACAAACAAACAAAACCCACAAAAAAACCCCACAAACCAAAAGGCCCTGAAAGTGAGTGGAAAAGAGTTGTACTAGGGAGAAAAAAAGCTATGGTGAGTAATAAGAGCATCTCATAGTCCAATTCTGTTTGAGTAAGCCTCCTATGGGTCTTTTCACTCATATCTGTACCTTTGTCTTTACTTTTATTTCACCTTTTTGTCGCTTACTTTTACTTTCTACTTTTCACCTGTTTTTCTTTGAGTAAGGCTTTTGTACATGAACTGCTTGTTATTTTTCTCCTTCCCTTCTTCTCTTTCCTTTCCCAGCCACTCTATTTTTCCCCATCATCTCTTTGAAAATATTTTTTTTCTTGACTTTGTTCCTGGATGATTTTCTCACCCCCAATCCAATCTGTTGTGTATTTCTTCCTTACAGATGTGTGAGTGTATGCCTTAGTCCCTCACTTCACAAACCATAACTCACAGACTGTTGGTTGATGATGAATTGGGAGGCTGTTCATTAGAGAGAACCGTTGTCTCCCAGTTATTGAGTATATACCCTACCTTCAAAGACAAAGCATGTCAGATGCCTATCTGGTATTATTTCCTGCATAACTGTAGATGTTGTTACAGCATCATGAGGGTACAGGTCTATGCAGTTGTGAATAAAAGCAGATATTTATGCTCCTTGCATGAACTCTGCTAAAATGTCATCCACACTAAAAGTATTGTTAAAATCTGAAGCAGTAGTTGAAATTGCAGCCCTCTCTATATAGGGACATATAATAATGTAGTGATATACTGGCCCCCAACATCTCAAAATATGGCATTTATACTTGGTGCTCTTCCTTTTTAGTCTGAAGACCTCATGGTGGACTTGGCTCGTATACCTGGAAACTTACAGTTGGGATTGTAATGTACAGTATTATCAGTCTCATTAATGACTGATTTCAGAAGTGGAATATATTTCTAGATTAGCAACAACTCCCAACGATATTAAAGGGGATCATTTGATTAAAATAGGAATAGTACTGCCAAAAGAGGATCTTTTGTAAATAATTATAATATTATGGGGTTATATGAGTAATGGGCCTGACATAAACTATACATTAGATCTGATCTGAAGGGCCAAAGCAGAGGTAACTACGTTACCTTTTTATTACTCTCTTGGGCATTGCCCAAGACAAGAAGAGCCTCAACTCTTAGGAGACTCTCTACTTCCTTGATGGTCAGCAAACTACAGGTCAGCAGTACTAGAGCAATGAAAACAACAAGGACACTTGACTCTTTGGGTCTTTTCCTCTACTGCTGTCTGAGCAATTCCTGTGTGTTCTGCCATGACCCAGGCTGTAATTTTGCAGTTTAGCACAAATGCTTTGATCCAAGGCACCATTTAAGTGCTGTACTGGAATGCTTTGATAAATCAGTCTAACTGACTGTGGGAGGGAGGAAAGAGACAGTAAAATACTGAGAAAGAGTTTCCTTTAACTTTGAGCTGTATTAAGTGATATCTTGTTTACATGCAGAATAAACCCTATCTGTTTGATTAAACACAAAATACCAACCATATATCCAGAATCAGTGTTTAGGAATATTCTTTAGTTAAATTTCAGTGACACTCACAGAGTAGGCATAGGTCAAGAGGAGAACTGTTTGAACAATCTAGCCCTAGATATCTTATTGCTAACTGATTTATTATGTCTCCTTTAACACATTTTCAGGGCAGATTCTTTCAGTTCTGTAAAATAAATATTTTTAGGTTTGGAAATGAGATACAAACAAAGGGCACATAGCTAATTTCAAGCTGAAATAGACTAGTTTTGGAAATGTGATATTATGTCAAGCCTTAACCATGCTTGATTCAGCTGGGTAGCATGCCATTCCTCGGGGAATACTTCAAAGAATGACGCAGAGCAGCAGCAATTGGGAGGATACAGACAATTCACACAGGCTGCATACTTTCACACCCTTGTCTCAGATCAGCAATCCCAGATGGTGATCACCCAGAAGAGTCTCAATCTTTTTATAGTCAATACTCTGTAGTCACAAAGTGATTTAACACATAAACTCAGTAAACTCAGATGGGATTGACATTACCTTCACTAGGCTGAACATTCTCCTACATCCACTTACTGAAGGAAATTAGCAGGATCACTCAGGGATCATACCTCTGTAATTAACAGTAGTACAAAGCGGGTACAAGGACATACTTTTAAACACTGTTGATGGAGGGATCTGGACTTAGGAATCTAATAAACATCTCAGCATCAGTAAGACTAGCAGAATACATCAATCAATTACACCAGTGTAAATCCAGATTAATTTAGCTGACTCCATGTGATATGTGTCATCATAGTTAACACCGTGATGTTAAGTAAAAGTAAAGAAAATGGCAGAGAGATTTTGGCATCTCCTCCACCAGAGTGAAGCACTTGACATTCGCTTCCAGTGGGCATCTGTTACCTATATTTATTCCTTCATGTAAGTTAAGCCTTAGCTTTTTCGCCTCTTTCTTATCTCAAGTGTCTTGAGAACACGTTAAGACAGGAGGAATAGCTGCACACTAGTGACTAGTCTGACTTTTTGTGAGGTCAGTTATGGAAGCAGCGAGAATTGAAAACGATGAAAAAGAAGAAAGGGATATTACTTATTTTGTATCCCTTTTATATTAAAAAAATGATTCAACAACTTTTTACTCTTAGCTGCTACCCAGTTCAACTTGACCATTGTGGATCTTGTCATCTATAATACTGTGCAACATGATTCCAATTTTTTTTCTGTTCTGGTAGAATGTCTTAGAGTGGGTAACCCTTGCCTGGCATGGGTGACCCCATTGGTGTAGAGAGTCAAACTCCAAGATAAAACACTCTTTGGCAGAAGTTGTTGTTCACATCACCATGAATCTTTTCCTCCCAGCTGTGGAACCACTATGCCTTCCTCTGCCTCAGGTATCTTTAGACTACCCTCCACTCTGTCTTTACTTCCACAGATTGTTCTCTGAAGCACAGTAATTCCTGATAATGGAATGCACATGTTAAACAGACTATTAATTAAAACAAATCTCATTATCAAAAAAGACTATTACTAAAGTCCCAGGTTTCTCACATGAAAACAATGGAATTCGTCCATCACTCTCAGGTCCTTCTAGAATGCCTCTCCGTCCCATATCCTGTCATTAAAAAATAAGTCTACAGTAAAAATACATTTTCTTTAATAACTTGTAACCTTTTTATAAACATTCAATTTAAAATTCAATTTTAATCACATTTTCACAGCAAAGAGAAGATATTAAGCCATGTAATTCGTATTCATGACAGCAGCCATCATTGCATCCAGACAATGCTGGGGAAATTTTGCGAGATAGAGCTAAGAAAATCAATTGTAATGAAAGTTTTATTTACCAAATTCTTCTTGTTGGATTTTAATGTCTGGACATATATCACATATGTATAAGCTATTTTGAAATTATTTAAAATTATTTGTGGGACTCATAAAAAACCAAATTAGTCAGAAATTTGCACTTTTGGTATGAGATTAAGCTGCCTGCTCTGTCCCTGTTGTGAAGTGCAAAAGGGAGATTTTGGCTAGAAATACAATGTTTACAGAAAGCCAACATGAAAAGAGTTGTGGACAGATCCACTTTGAAATATTAACAAATTCTTTTATTCAGACTCTAGGACGCTTTAGAGTAGAAAAATTACAAGCATTAGAAAAAGCGGCAAGGAAAACAGAAGTCACTTCCAACTTTCCACAAGGCAGTTATTATTGTGGCTGCTAGATATTACATTATTTAGAGCTCCATTCTCCTCTTGGGTGCTTCCACTGGATTCATTTTATTCCACCCATGCAAATAATATTGGAATCATTAGAGCTCATATTTGTATACTGTGGAAATTGAACTGTTTAAAATAATATCTCCAATTAGCCAGGCCAGGTATAGTTATAGCAGGGAATCCTGAACTGCTTATTTATGCAGATCAAATTATTTTTTCTGCTATAAAGACTGTATTCACTTGTGTGTTCTGGGAAGAGTGAGAGTTAAAGGCATAGCAAAAGATACTGGGCCAAATCAGATATCTTTACTAACTCAATAGTTGGACAAACACATTTCCCAGTAGTAAAGATTTGAAGATCTGGCCCATAACAATCCTTACAATAGTAGACAGTATTTTGGTCTTGGCGCAGCACCAAATCTAATTTACTCTGAATTTACAGGGGAAAAAAAAAAACAAAACCCAAACTGTGTTTTCCATTTGTTACAGCATTGTTTTGAGCAGGGAACTGCCAACCTGAACAGCCTCAAAAGAACCAAAAGAGGAATTCTCTGCTCTGCCTGTGTTGGTATTGGTGACATCAGGAAATCAGTCTCCTGAGGACAAACAGCCAGCACAGCAAGCAGGCTTTGTTCTGTTGGGTTTTTTTTTGTTGTTTGGGTGTTTGGTTTTTTTTTTCCCTCCTTTGGCACATTAGCTTTAGCAGGCAGATTTAAATGTTAACAAAACTCTAGTGTTTACATGTGTTTTCCACTTCATCCTCAGGACTAAACAACAATAACTGGGAGCCCCTTTCTGCCTTGGCTTGTGTGCTGAGGACTATGGAGCTGTATCACAAGTGAATTTGTATAAAGAGTTCCTGAAGATGCCATATGTCAGGAGAGAGGGCTGTGATGTAGTACTGTGTGACAACAGTGGTTCCTTGTACCTGGGGCTCACAGGCAGGGAAGAAGAGCTCCATGGTCAGAACAGAAATGTCAGTCTAATGTCCCTGAAAAGCTGCCCTGCTCTACATGGGCAGGCACAGGAAGCTACTGCCCTTCCAAGCAGTTATAAGTTGTTTGTAGCATCCTATGCACCCACATCATCTCTCAGGAACAGGGCAGCAGTGTCTGAATGCTGGCATAAAACTCATGAGACTAGTGTGAGAGTTCAGGCACCATGTATATGCAGATGCCTGATGCTTGAAGAGACTGATATTCCTCACCTTCTTTCCTTTATTTTAAATAACACTGAAGTGCCATTTTTTAAAGTAGACATCTGGCTTCTGAAAATGTGCTTGCAGGAGCATGGCCCGGAGGCAGGATGCAGCTGATCAGTGGCTTCCAGCAAGGCAATGGCTTCAACTCCTGCTAAATTCCAGCAGGCAGTGCAGAGCAGAGCAGCCTGGTTTGACAGTCACTGTGTAGGTCCAGAACCTTATTCCTACTGAAGTACCAGTCTCCTCAGTGATTTCCAGTGTTTGCTACCATAAATATCCCTGTACATCCAGCTACTCACCTCAAAGGATAAATTACCAGGGAAGCAAGAAATGTTGGAGGAATGCGCTTCCCAAATTGACTCAAGGAGACAGAATTTAAAACAAATGTAATGGAGAGGGAGATCCCTTGGAGGAAAAAAAAACAGTGAGATGAAGGGTCTCATCATCTGGGGCTGTTCCTGCAGAAGCTTTCTACACTTCCTCCCTAGACACATCCATTTCTTTAAAAAAACCCACTTATATCCTGGCCTATTGTGTTCAAGTCAGGTTACCTTGGTTGTGGTTTGGAGGCTTGTGAATTTCTTTGCCATTGTTATGGGATATAGAAATTTTTAGCTGAGGATAAAGACATCTAATACAGAAGAGATGAAGATTTATTTGAGCACCCGCTAAACCATAACAGATTTGCAAATCCCTGCTGTACTGCTGTTTTTCTTTCTGGCCTTGTACTATATAATTTGGGATGGGCAGATTTTTAAGTCTGTGTTTACTATCAAAAAGACAGTATCTCCCACTGAAGCAACTCTGAATATGTGTTCAGAATCTTTATGTCCAGTGGCATACTGAAAGATGCTGGTGGTCTTTGAAGCAACACTATCAGCTGTAGAAGTTCAAATTGGTTGGGGCTTTTTAGACCTAAGACTTCCCTCCACTTTTTTTTTTTTCCCCCCCTAAAGGTTGTGGGAAACGCACTTTTTTTTTCTTAGCTTTCAGAGGGAACAAATCTTCAGTCTTATAAACCACCTTCATAAAGAATTCTGAACATCTAAATTGTCAAATTTTGTTCCTTAGTACTTCATATTATTGGATGTGGATTGAATAGTTCCCACAGTTAGAGTTTCATGACATAAGGTTCTGATTTGGCACCATTCATATATATATTAATACAATCTTGCAGTGTGACTTTGTGAATCTGTATTTTGAGGTCTTCAGATGAAATGAAAATAAATGTTATTCACTCATTTTATTAGCAATAGAATCAGATTTTCATAGAGTTCCACAATAACAGAAGAAGCTTGAAAAGTAATTAAAAGATTCTCCAACACAGCAGGAGTTTTTATTAAAGAAGAAAACTAATTCAGACTGTAGTTTGCACATACAAGAGGAGTTAGGGCTTGAGTCTAAGAGACTCCTAAACTTCAAGAAAAGTAGCTGCTCTGAAAGCCATGGAGAGGGAGGGGTCATTCATATACTTTTGTTTTCCTTTCAAAAAAACCGAACTATTAGGAGCTTATCTAACAATTAAAACATCTGCTTTGTGAAGGAAAGCACATGTCAGTTTGTATTACCTTGATTGAAAGGATGTCTTTTATTACATAACTTAATTTGGAAATATAAAAAGTAGTATATTAATTTGTGTTTGCAAGAAACAGGGTTATGCACAGGACATTGAGAAAGCACCCAACCACATATATGATGGTTCCCAAATGCAAGTTTATTTAGATTTAACCAGGTTCCATATACCCTGCTGTATGTAATGCACTTATAAGTCACGCTGAAGATTTTGGTGTTCTGTTTTGATATTATCATAACACACTGACATTTTCAAAACTGCAAATCTTCTAAACTATATTTTTCCCTGATGCAGATGTAGATAGTAATGGATGGCAACAATTAACTCATTTGTAAATCTTTGCTGCATTCTACTATCTTATGCCTCCCTTGTTACTGCTTTCCCTGTCTCATCTGCCCTTTTCTGTGGCTAGCTGCCACCTCTGCTGCTGCTTTGATTTTGCTATGCAGACACAGGTTTCATTAATGGTTTTCAGCAGCTGTGCTTGACTTTAAGCTTTTATTTTCTAACAAAAAGGAATTGTGAAAAACTGCTTTAGTAGAAAAAAAAAAGAAGGTGCAGTCTCTTGTGCTAAATAAGGTACTGAGATCATTCAGAATGTGGTTTCATTTATTTAGATGTAATAATTACCTTTTAAAATGTGCATGTGGCTTAATCTTTTTATGGCGTATGATAATGGAGGAGTTTTATATGATTCACTTACGAGTGATGATAAGGATGTACATTGTAGATTATTGCTCCATCAAAATACATTTCAAGAGAGCTCCCTTATGGCAGTAAAATAATAATGGGACTGATTACCTTGTCCTAAAACCCACCAGAAAGTGCCAATCACTTATTTTAGGGCATAACAGAGATTTATTCTGTGTGCTTCCTTATTGTTCTTAGGAGGTAAGGACACTCACCTGCCCTGTGTTAGGCACTGTGCTCAGCAGTTGTTTGGGTCTCATAGTTCAAACCAGAAGCCCTCTGATCAAAAATTGTGTATGGGCTCTTATTTTCTCACTACTCTCTAGGACTGCTTTTGTAACTAGAACCTAACCAGTGGTCCCTTGCTAATTTGGGACCCACCTGCAGGAAGAGGGATATGGAGGAAAGGAGAAACATATGGAAAGAAGCAAATAATTAAAATATGTAGGAGGTTGGTGGGAGACTGATGTGCACCTACTTGCCGCTTTTATTCCCTCCCATCTCTCTCTAGTGTCAGAGAGAACCATTCTTAAGTCATATGGCATTTCTTACAGGAATGAACGTGGCTGAGCCAACACCACTGGAGTCATATAGACTGAAATATGGGATTTAAAACAGGTTTTTGCACTCACTGAATTCCATGTAATTTTTAACCTTCAATACCCAAGAAACCTGTATTGAGGAAGTGCATTATAAATTACTAATAGAAACTGAAGAACAGGCAATCATTTTATCAGAAAGACTTGTTTTAAAAGCAGAACAAGTCAGGCAGTTGAGGGTTGACAAGCATTTTTCAGGAGACACTTACCACAAATGCTGGACCACATCAGAAGTCAGTCATGAGGACTGGGACAGAGAATATGGTCAAATATGATATAGAACATCAGTACTATGTTTGCATGTGTAACCCTCTTAAAATTCTCTTCCAGTTACCACTGTGAAACTGCACTCAGCCCATCTTTATCTAACCTGCCTCATCCTTCTTGTCACCTTTGTCCAGTGATAACCATTTGGGTTGTAAATCAGAACATAAAAATATCTGCCACATAAATTTTTCAGGGCATTCAGTTTAACCAGATTTGAAACACTGAAGCTTTTCAAACTAAAACTAAATATTGATACAAAATGCATGAAAGCGGGACTTGGAGTATCATAACTTTTGTCATACAGGCAATGATGTGTGCACTTTGCCAGGAGGTATTAAGAGGAGCTCCACCTTCCTTCACTTCTCTTCCTCTCCTGCCTATAGGAATTCCTGCCATGCTGCTCTGCTGCTGAACCAAGTTCCCTGAAGCCCCAGAAGATTCCTGCTGGTAGAGCTGCAGAGCCAGGCTGGCAGTGTGAGTATTAGCATTCTTAGTGATGTTTAGTGCTTTCCTGCAGTCATTAGCTCCAGATGTTCTGAGACCGTGGGGAGAATCTCAGATTTACATAAACTGTGAAGAAAAGTTTGAAAAAGTGAGTCCTATAGTTTTGAAATCCCTAGTAAAAACATGTACCCCCCAGTGTCAGGCTTTTCAAGCCAAAGTACTGATTTTTGCCTCACTGTTTTTGAATGCTCAAGGTAGCAAGTTGTGTCACTACAGCTGCTGCCTTAGGACAGTTTAGGAAGATTTGAGACTAAGGTTAAATCAAAATTTGTAGGCAAAAATCTGTTTCTTTTTTTGCAGTGTCTTTTATTTAGCTCTGGTTTGCATCTGTTCAGTTAACCCCTAATCACAGAGGTGATTTAGGGTGAATCCTCACCAGAGGCTGTTTTACATGACACAGAGAAGTGCTGAAAAGAGGCCAGGATTTCATTGACATAATCCTATCTCATGGTTTACAAAAATATACTTTTGCTGGAGTTGAGTCAGTATCCACCACTTTAAGGAGGCTGCTATTCCAATGATTTATAAAAAAATTCTATGAAAATGTGAATTTGCCAGGAGTTCAGAGTATCTTTTGGGTTCCCAGGGTTCACCATAGAATTTTGACTGGCTGGTTTAGATGTTTTCACTCTCATTCCATTCAGGCATGTACTATTTCTTCCAGGAAGACCTAGAAATTTTGTAATAATGCTTCTTCCGTGCTCTTGAAAACTACATATCAAGCTGAGGGATTGTGATAAGCTTTATTCCAATTATTTTTAAAATATATTTCTTACATGAAAAAGGTAGAGTCATGCAAAGGATTGTGTTCAATTGACTGGGTTCTATTTCCTGGCTATAAATTTATAAACATAGATCAGAGCTGACATGAGTCAATAGCTGGTAACATAGTTACAGACTGTGGAAAGGGACTAGGCAGGGAATAGTCCTGTGCTGCTATTACTGCTGGAGCAAAACTATGTTGTACAGAAATCACTAACACATGTGAGGGAGATGAGTCTTGAAGGAAAGCTGCCTGTATTTCTGCATCCTACAGTGATGGTTTGTGGAAACAGCAGAGTGGTCTTTAAAATGTCCTGTTAATTTGTCATGCTCTCTGGCATTAGCAGAATGCTTGGTTGCATAGGGAAGTTATATTGGAATTGAGACTGGCAAATCTTCATATTCTCCACTGTTTCTTTTTTCCATCCTGTGACTGGTTTACGCAGTATCACCATCACTTGCTGTCTTATCCTGCATCCTCCAGGGCCACATTTGTGATCTGCGTATGAGAAGCAGAAGATGAGGAATTTCACTGTATCTGGTCTAGTCTTCCTGCCGGTGATAAGTGCAACAAGCACTTCATACAAATGTCTGTTGATGACAGCTGGATGGTAGCTCACTTAAGGAAAATGAATATATCTGAGGCTTAGTCCTTAATTTTTTTTTATATAAAGGTATTTTTTGTATAAAAGTTTCATTCATGATAGCCCTTCAGTGTCTGTGTTGACATGGTCATTTAAAGTCAACTGCATAAAGAACTACAGTCAGTGTATAGTATTTTAAACTCCTCTATCTATTCATCTTTTTGATGGAATTTAGTTATATTTGGTCAGTGTGGTACAGTTCAGGATTGCTAAGAAATCAGGTCAATGAATGGCAGTCTTCAGAATCATTAAGAAATAAGATTTTCTTCTATTGCTTCAACACTTTAATGTTAAAACTTATTATATGCATAACAGCATGGTACATATTAAAAAAGTAAGTTCACACTGAGTCAAATAATTGACATAATTATTAACAGGTCTCTTTGCTAGTTGCACAACCTTTTTTAAGCAAACAAACAAAGCAACCAACCAAAACCAAGGTGTATAATATCTTTCTTAAATGCTGCAGAGACCGTTTTGTTTTTCTGAGAGACTTTGGAAATCTCACTGTCTCTTTATAAGATATATCTAGGGATAATCTAAAACTGGAGTTAATTAGTGGTGTGTTTATCATCATGATGATAATATTATTTTTCCACTCAAAGTTTCGTCGGGTAAATATATTAAAATGTGATGTGTTGTAACATTCTGTGACAATTTAGGTCTAATCCACACTGTTCTTATGTATCCTTTTACTTTGTGCATGTGAGTAGCTTCCTTGGTTTAAATAGGAGTAGGTTTAATCAAGTGTGTAATTGTTTATGGCATATAATGAAGTTCTAAAACATTAATACTGTTTTTGCTGAAATGTACCTCTAATGTTGTCCTTTTTGCACAGCTGTCAACCACATACTTGCTTTTCTTACCACTTTGCTTCAAGTTATTTAAGCATAGCTGTACTGAATATTTTACAGTTCATATGTAAATAAAAATATGCTTTAAATAACCTTATTGAAATGTTGATCAAACACATAACTAAATGGTGAATTAAAAAAAGGAAACCCTGTCAAACACACATGAAACTCAAGCAATGAACTGGATCTCCAGCATGGATAAAAGGTGCAGGAGGTAATTAGGGAGGTGGATAGAAAAGGACTGAATAGCCTCTGTCTCTGTGTTTCTGAGGATGGCTTCACCATAGTACACCCCTGAGTACGTTTCAGTGGGCACTGAGGAAGGATGTGGGCACTGGTTTCTCACTAACACCAGAATCCAGGCAGTGAACTATTTGTAACAGAAAGCTCTTTTGCCCCACTCCCTTTGATCTTGGTTAAAAATAGCTTTTCTTTACAAGGTTATATTAGCTCCTGATCTGATTCACCATACAGCTAAGCAAACCTTTGCGTCAACCCAACTAAGACATTGCTGCAGGAACAAGAAGCAGCCATTGCCTAAGTTGGCATAGCTGCCAGAAGAAATGGGCTTCAGTTACAGAATAACATATTGGACTGGAGTTCCAGTGGCAAGAGGGTGTTTCTTCACTTTTGTGGGGCAGGAGTACCACAATGCTTCTTTCACAACTCCTGGAAGATTGATAGGAGGGCTCTTTGTTGTAGCAGCAGACTTCCCCATGGAGAAAAGCACCTGGAAAGAGGGGAGGTTGTAGATGTCTCCCTGTCTTTACCCTCTCTAGGGTGACTGACTCTGACCTGCCAGAGTGCTCATCACATATATAGTCCTCCCAAGGGGCTGTTGACAGGATCCCCAGAGCACTTTGTTAACACACTATTGAGATTCATGACGCACTTCACATTTCCCAGACTTAATGATCCAGACTGTCTGCAGATGCAGGCAGACATCACTGCTCAGCCCTATGGTGCTGATGAGCTATTTACAAAAAATTATGTTTTATCTAAAGCAACTAAATACATATAAGTTTTATGAAAATTGACCTTTTTTGTTGGATAAATTTCAGGAAGCAGTTTTTCACTTAATGACTGTTTGAATCCAGGCCAAATTGGTAAGTCTGTAATCCTGGACAGAGCAAATAATTTTGAAGAAATTATTTATTCAGTGAAGATAGCTGCTTTTCCTCACTAGTACGTAGTTCATGGACAGACTGTGAAACTCTTTAGCTTACTTGTAATTCAAAGTTATTCATACATTTCCTCACATAATAATTCTTGGTCTAAAACTATTTATGAAAAGATTATCAGTGCCTGCCATGAAGAGACATTAAGGAATGGAAATTACGTCTGGTTCAGAATCAGCTTGGAAATTTAGATGGATATGCTCTAATGTGAAGAAACTCTTCACTGTTCAGTGAATGTGGCTGGTTTTCCTCAAATAATTTTTTGACACACCAGTTTTTCTGGTGTTTGACCAGCTCCATAATTCACAGAGAATTTCCCTCCCCCTGCCTATCATTTTCCCAGCTCTGCTGAAAGCCTTGCAGCCAGACAGCTGTTCTGAATGACTTGTATTTATGGTCTTGTACTGGTTCCTAGTAATCGGTAACTGGTGATGAAACCACAAGCACTACCTTAGGGCCATCTTCACAAAGAGGAGAAAAGGACATGGACACTTGCCTGCTCACTTTGTATTAGAATTAGCTCCTCTGGTATGAGCTGGACTTAATAGATGGTGTTAGAGCAGCACAAACATTCTGGTGTGAAGGGCAACACCTGCATCTACTGTGCTGTCAGAACAAAGTTAGCATGAAGTATCTTTTAGCAACCCTTAGCCGCTCACAAAGAGAAAGCTGGGGAGGGAGACCCACTACTGCCATTCCTAATTCTCTCCTGCATCTGGGCAGAGCTCCTTCGGGCATTGCTCACTGAATACTTCAGCTCTTCTGAAGAGAAGCTGGCACTGCCTGGGCTTTCTGCCTGGTGTCCCAGACCAGGACATTTATTTAAACCTTCAATTCTCTTTCCTCCAGTGCTAACGTAATCCCTTTAGTTAACCCCAAACCAAAGAGACCGATTCCATTCAACTCCATTGTCTTTCCCACCTTCCCTCTCCAGTATTCCCCTGCTGCAGCCCTCACTTTCTTCTTTTACCTGCTTCACTTTCTTCTTTTTTGCTTTTCATGATTGATATCCTTTCTCTTTAGCCTTTCCTATTTTGGGGAGGAGGTTGCATCTCCTGGCCCCAGGCGGTGCTCTTTCAAGGTCTGGCTTATTCTACCCTCCAATTCTGATTTTTTATTTTATATTACAACGGAGCCTCCAGCTGGTATTTATAACCACTGAAAAGTGAGTTTCTACCCAAAGAATTTAGAATGTAGGTGAACTAATTCCATAGGTTAAACAGACCAATCCTTTTATGTACATACATTGTTTAAAAACAGTAATTAAAATATTAAAAATCTAATTTGGTTGTATCAGGATTATAAGTACTAATATAAATACTTACTTAGGCAACAGGCCATTTTAAAGATTATTACTTGTCTATAGATTATTTTTATTCTGGCTTTGCAAGATTTTTTAACCTATATTCAGTGTTGCAGAGTGGTAATAAAGTCAGTTATCCTGGATCTTTTTTTTTTAAATACTTTATTTTTCTCAACAATTCTGCTTTCTAGGTTCTGGTATCCCTCTGCAAAGTAGAATAAATATTTTCATTCAATTCTGCAAGTGGTGAAAGACATAAAACATTAAAATGGGTCCTTTAAAACAGCTGTAAACTAAAATGATGCTTGTAAACTGAAATACTGCAGTTTTGTTCACCCTGAATTTTAAAATAGTTTCATGAGGTAATTGAGCCTTAAAGGATCTGGATTTTTTTAACTATATTATGTTATTATGCAGCTGCCACAGGGGGAGCATATGCTTGCTGCCAAAAATCTAAAACTGGATTCTTGGATGTTAAACAGATAAGATTAAGTCATAGACTTCAGCTCTACTAGAAGCAAGCACAACATTCATCCGAGGCATGTGACAGCTATGTCCTGGAAAACTGTTTCTAGACTAACATTCTTGGCTGCTTACATAGACTAAAATAGGCAGTTCACATTCATTCAATCTACTGAGTTTTAAGCACCTCTGCAGAACTATTCGGTTGAATATTTCTCCAATTTTCCTGAAGCGTGGCACTGCTTCTTTAGGGAGACTTGTAAATTAAACCCTTGAGTTAAGGTGGTTATACTTTTATGGATTTCTGCTATTCTTACTGGTCACTGAACACATGCTGTGGCATTTGGATTCCAAGCCTTACTTTTTATTAATTGTATTAACAGGTTTGATCTGCATTGGATTGGAGGTATCAGTTTGTACATATTCTGTATTACATTTTATTGTGCCTTAAAACATGACAGGCACTATACAGAACAAAAAGAAAGATATAATCACTTTCCTGAAGAATTTACCATCTAACTTTAGATTAGAAAGAGAGTAATAAACAGCAGGAGGAGATGAAGTGAGGAACTACCTCACACATTAGAGCAGTAAGATCAAGCTGTTAAGCTGTTGGGGCTTGTAAACACCTCAATTGCTTAACTAAATGGTTTATTTAAAATAATTATGATCAGTGAGCCACTAATTGTAGGCACCACCAAAAGGAACTTAAAAGGAGGGATTTGAATGAAAAGTTCAAATTCAGTGAACCAGAATCAGCACTGCATCTGACAAACCAGGCAGAATGACACAGAAAAGCTTGCAGGAAAGGTAGATAAGTGGGACATCAAGACTGATGTCAATGGTAAGTGGAGAGAGAAAACCTGTATATACAGAAAGTGTGCAGCTATGCAAGGCATTGAAGATGGGAGCAGAAGGTCTAAACCTAATGTATTACATACAGGAGAGCTATTGGGCTGATTTAAAATGGAGTTAAATGACTGAAGTGTTTCAGCTGACTTAGCGAGGTTGTATGTGCATGGGAGAGTGTCGTCCCGTTGCCAGGTGCACCAGACTGACTGGGTAAATGGTAAATTTATCATTTATCAATGATAAAGCCTGAAATGAGTGTTTAACCAGCAGAGCAGAATAAAAGGCTGGAAGAAGATTACTCCGTAAGCACTGCAGGTTTCTTACGTAGTTCCAAGTTGCCTATCTCTCATCAGTAGAGTAGCCCACCTCTCTCCCTAGCATGGCTCCACATTAATAGCCTTCCTGAATTTCCTTCCTACAGTGTCTATTCTGAAATATCTATTAGAGTGTTGTCGAAGTGCTGACTTCTAGGTCATATATGCTTTAGTGGCACTAGTTTAGTTCATACAGTGCAAATGAGCATTGCAACAAGTGACACGTTTGCTTAACAGTGAGGTCAAAGACTGCCTGAAAAGATGGCTTTAAATGATCTAAATTCTGGACTGATCATTTCACATAAAGATAATACCTCATGACAGAACTGCACCTGGAAATCTTTGCTTTTGCTGTCCACAGTCTGTTACAATACTAATTTGAAAAATCAAGCAGCACTAAAATGCACAATTGCAGTTGCCCCAAAACACAGTTCAAACCCACTTGTTTAACTATTGTTAAAGAAGAGACTTGGACATCCTAGATAACCCAGTTTTTGTGTTACCGCAAATCCCCAAATCTCTATACCTCCCTCTTTGATGGTCTCAAATGGTTAACATCCAGATTTTACTATGTTGCTGAATCTTATATGTTGTCAGAGCAGCACCACGTTGATTAGATTGCACTCAAGAGAGAGTTAACCACAAAGCCGTAAGTATTCCTGACAGGTCACTCTTGCTTGAGCCTGGTTTCTTGTGTATAAAGATTAAAAATCTTGTCACAGACAGTAAAGAATGAAGTACATGCAAAACAATGGAGCATCAATAACTCATAAAAAGCACTTAACAGAAGTGGCAGAATTTGAATGAGATGGTGCATACATTAAACAAAATAAGACTAGTAGTGATGTTGAAGATACAGGACTATAAAATAATTTAAGTATTGAATGCAAGTAGAAATTGCCAGTGATTGTTCATTTCAGTGACGAATGAATGCATGAATTTTAGTTTTATTCAGCATTTTACTGAACCCCGGCAAATAACTCCTTTGTGTTTTGCATCATTTGCTTTCCTGAATATTCCATATTCATCATACATGAAATTAACTGGTTCTCATTCTCTGCTCTGATGGGTTTGGTTTTGCTCTGCTCCTTTAGAAGAAAGGAACCTTAAAATAGGCAGATGCAGCCATTGGTACCTAGTAATTCTTGCGTTACATGGTGGCAGCTACTTTATTCCTTTATTCTGGTTACCACTGTAGGAGTTTTGGCTTCAGAAAAAAGGGTATGACCAAAATACTTTTGCATTAGGGTTTGTTTCTACCTGCTGGCCTGCTATTGGCAGCTGGGATAAATTATAGCAACATTCTCAAGCAATGAAGAGGCCAAGTGGCAAAGTTAGGACTTGTTCAGATGCCCAGCCTGGTAGCTGGGTAACCTGGGGTAAAGAGAGTAGAAGCAGACCAATGCTTTTTACCTATCTGCCATCTCTCCAGATTTCCATAAGGTGAACAGGAACGTTGACTAGGGTAGCCATTTGACATCTGCGTTTTTGCTTTTTCTAGTGCTCTGGATTCTGAGCTCTTAAAAAAGTTAGGCAGTCCTAATGACTGAAATGCAGCCCATGCTGGGGATCTACATTGGGAAATAAATGGCAGTGGTTTAATCAGACTTAGTGATGTTATCCTATTCCATAATGGACATGCAGAAGGCAAAGAACACAACATTTTATTGACAGGTCTTGAAGTTTATGTTTTTGTAATGTAGTTTTCAGCAGATGGATTTTACTCAGATACCAAGATCGAGAAGAACACTGACAACAACAAGTGGTTTGAAATGGTGAGGTATAGGAGTAACTTTCAGTGCATAAACACCTTTGCTTTTACAGAATTCTAAGAGATCTGTAAAAGCTGACATATCAAGCCTCGTGTCTGTGGACTTCCATTTGTTACACAGAGCTGTACACCTTCATAGACAAAATGTAAGTATGGAGCCATAGTTGAAAATCATTGGTCTGTAGCTTCTTGGGTAATCTTTATTTGAGAGGCAGGGCTGTCTCCTAAGGTATGTGGGAGAATTCTTACAAATACAAAGAGAAAATTGTTCTTTCTGTAACTGAATAATCTAAATGACTGCTATGGCTTCCCAGTAGATTTCTTATCCAAATACCAACTCAACCTGTTCATGAATACCCTGTGAGAGCCAATGAGTTCACAAACTGCAGTGGAAAGATTGCAAACCATGGTAAAAAGGAGTCTAGAAAAATTGATATTGCTTTACTACATTATTATTATTTTATACATTATCATTATTTTATACATTATCTAATTCCTGCAGCCTGAGTGATGTTTCTTGTAAGGCTATGTTTTTTCTGTTCTTTTTAAATTCTCAAAGGATTTGAGTCACTTGAAAAAAAAAATCATGTGGAACAAAGTGTGCTACAGAAGACTTAGCACTACACTTACACCGTCTTGCTGTACTTAAAACAGGCCACCCATCAGGCAGATTTGTGTAATCTACATAACACATAATTTCCATAGGTGTGAACATCTTGTAGGGCAGGATTAAGATGAAGAAGATTTACAGTGCTGGAGATCAGTCAGGCCGATACTTCTAGGGATGGGTTCTGGAGCTGTTTGGTGTACTCACTATTTTTGGAGGAGAGCATAGCAGTTTTAAACTGTGTTTAGTGTAAAGTTTAGTGTAACAGAGGGTGCTAACTAGTCCCAGGTGGTCTCAGTTTTTTGTTGCTGTACGCAGGACTGTGGTTTCAGGGAATACTTGTGGGCGGATGCAGAAATACAGGATGTGAAGGGGCATGAAGTGCTCCAATGCCTCTGAGTTGGAAGGAAGGAAAGGAAGGAGAAATGCCACAGGCACTTCAGGGGGATTTGCAATCCCTCCCTTGGAGGATTTTTGATTTTTTATCTCATCCTTGGCAGAAGAGTACACTGCTATCAGCTGTGGCCTTGTTATTTCACTGCTGCTAACTCTCCCTGCTCTGCACCTCTGGTGTTTATGGCTGCAGCAACAATGGTCTAACAAACAATCACTAGAGCTCTAGACCAAAAGAGAAGCAGCTGCTACTGCAGCTGAGGCTGAGCAGGGAAGAGGGTGACCAGGCAAGGAGCTGCTGCTGCCTGCTCTCTCTCAGACTGCAATAGGTCCCTCAATACCTGCTCCCAGCCTAGCTAGCAGGCAGGATAATACTGTCAGCCCCAATCACACAGTGGGGATGACCTGTGTGCTAGATATGGCCCAGCTGGACCAGGCCCAGCTTGTTCAGTCTAAATAGTGCTGGTCTGAAGTTCTAATTAAAACCAAATGAGGATAATAAACTTCTGAAGTCATGGGGAGGAATTGCTCCTTCATGTAAGCTGTTCCAATAACTTGTAAAATTTGACTTTTACTTTCATCCAAACTTTTAGCAAGTGTTTGTTAGATGAAGAATTTTGTGCCCCTTAAGGAAAAAGTACTTGTTTGACATTTTATCTGAAGATGGCTATTTGGGACAGATGCATCTGACCTAAGCATGGGTGGAAAGAGAGGACTTGCAAATACAACTGAGTCATGTTGAATGTTTGCATTGTGCTAACAAAGAAACCAAAGCTATCATACCCGTATCTGTTTCTGCTCCCCTCTGAGTGGTGTGCTTGTGCATTTGGTGATTGAGCAGGTGATAGGATGCAGAAGGGATGGTTGCATAGGTTTGAGCAGGTGCTAGAAAGTGGGCCAACAATGTGTTTTGGTTCATGTCTGCATTGATATGCAAATAAAGCACAGCTAGTAATTAGATGTATGTGTTGTTTCACACTGAGTCAGGTAAATCTAGTTTGAACAAAAAAGAGTCTAGTGGCATATTAGATTCCTTATAGGAATAAAGTACCTGCTTTGTACTCTCATTTTCACATTAGTAATTAGCATAAAATTAATATTTTAGAGAATGGTTGGATTCTGCTGAGGTCTTTCTGACAAAAATGAAAAGTTTCTGTGCTTCTGTGTGCTGACTTCTTTATTCAGTTTGGTTGTGTTCGGTTTTTTTGTTTGGTTTTTTTTTTTTTTTTTTTTTTTTTTTTTTTTTTTTTTTTTTTTTTTTTTTTTTTTTTTTTTGCATAGGATAACTGTTGAAGGCTTTCTGCTTTCTCCTAAATTTGACTCAGGTTTAAATGTAATTTGCCTATTTCCTTACCCTGTAACTGTAATTGTTTTCCATGAGCCTTGCTTACTGTCATCAACTGTCATGCCATACTGCATCAGACCAGTAAGAATTGCACAGTAAAATAGCAGCTTGTGTGATTATCTGTCTACAATTTTTATTTTGCAGTTGTGTAATACTCTGACTGTACCTCTGATATTTTAATGCTTACTCCCTTAAGTGTATCTCAAAAAGACCCACTGAAGTCCTGTTCCTTAGTTAATTACCTGGAACGGATAAGCAACTAGAGCACACTTACAGACCCTCTTTTGTTTTCCTGCTTATGCTAAACCCACTTCTTTTTTTCTTGGCCGGCTGTTTGAGACATAATTATCCAGAACTGTAACTATCAGACTTAGGTGAAGCTTTTATGTGGAGATCAAATGCCTTGTATTTCATAGAAAAGCTTACACTAAAGCACGGAAGAGCTCACTGAGAAGCTTTGAGTTACCGTCTCTGCTCTCTTGCAGGTGGGGTGATGCTCTCTCAGCTGCACAGGGCCCTCCTGGGGCTGTACCTTTGCACTATTTTTCAAACAATCTTGTTGTTGTTATGGTTACCAACCACTCACTCTTACCACAGCCTTGTCTCAATCACAACTTTAAGCTGCCTTTTATCTGCTCCTGTGCCTGTTTCTGGATCTGTTTTGCTTCCTCTTTTGTGGTTCAGTACCCTCCTTTCCCCTTCACTTTCTCGTCTCTATCTCCACTAGGACAACTTTGGATCTTGTACACAAGGATTTTTCTCGTCCTCCTCTTGATCTCCAGAGACACCTGTCTCTGCTATTGACATCATCCCTAGCCCAGTACCCACCATCTATTCTCATTCTTTCTCATGTGGCCTCTCTAACTCCTAAAGTTTCTAAAGTTTGCAGCCTTCCAGACTGCAGCCTTCTGGTCCCTTTTTATATATATTTATGTTTATATAAATGGTTTCAATGTGGTGGTGGGTCCCTTGAGGGATCCTGTGGCCTATTTAGCTTACTTCCCAAGGGGGACAAAATGAACCAAGATACATAATGTGATAGGTCATGTAGCTAAATCAAGCCTGGAGCTGCAGGCCCAAATATGGGAAGCTCTGGGTAGGAGGCCTCTGAATTAACACTTTTTGTGGGGAGGTTCAAAGGAACAGAATGGATCTATGAGCTGTTATATCCAAATTAATTCTTCTCTGCTGCCAGGTAAAGGATCTAATTATTTACATCTGGAGTGTGAAGGCCAATCTTATTAGCAGAAGCTCAACCAGAGAATCATATGAAACCTGCGCTCAGTGTTGCTTCTTCAGCTATAATATTTGTGTCTCTCTAAGCCATGTTTCTTCCTCGATGTTTCTTCTCCTCTTTTTTTTTTTTTCTTTCCACTTTAATTTGTTTTGCCCTTCCAATTTAAAAGAATGCTTCACTGTTTAGTGGTCATGATAACGTTGGGTTGACAGTTGGACTTCATGATCTTAGAAGTCTTTTCCAACTTTAATGATTCTATGATTGTAAAGTAATAACTCCATGCCCTTACAAATGTGTCTATTTATAAATTAATTACATTATTTAATTAGCAATTATTCTGTAAATAATTTAACTGAGTAATACATAAATTTCAAAGTTGAAGGTGCTATTCAGCTTGATGTTAATTATTATGACTAATAAAATAGGTAAGAAAATATGAATAATGAAGTGACTATCACATCATCCATGACATTTTCATGGCCTTGGTTACCTGGATATATAACATGAAAAGCTCTTTTTCTTAATGGATTCTCTGACTATGTGTTCCTTGGATCCATATTTTAAGTTATCCAGAACACACTCATCCATAGTTGCACTGTGCTACTGAGAACAATTAGTTTCACTTAGCTTTCCTTTTATTTGAGAGAAACTAGAATATAACTATGTAGTTTGTTAATGAACTTTTAAGCACTATTTCAATGAAGCTTGTATAAGCAAGGGGTTTGTTTATTTTAGAGTTGTTTTTTTTTTAAGTGAAAAAGAACTAGTTTCTTAAATTTTTTACATGTCTCACGTCAACTTCTAAAATTCTGTTTGTTTGAAAAGAACTGTAAAAGGTATGAAAGCTTACTTATTGTTGCTTTCTAGTTGTCCTGGCATAATACCAGGTATAAGTCTCAAATGCTGATTAAATCTCAGAGAGAATGGAGATCCAGAATTAGTTGCTTACAGGATTTCATACCTTATAAACATCAGAGGAGAAATAAATCAACACATCTCAAGATGGATTATGGTAAAGGTCTAGAATACATAATTAATTGTTTAATGATGTGACATCTACATTTCCTCTAATAAAACATACTAGATGAATCATTAATAGAATAATTAACTGAACCAATATAGATAGCTGTTGCTCTTGTGAGGCAGGAATAACGTATAGAGCAATAGGTCAAGCAACAAGAAAAAAAATTAAAGATCATTTTACTTTCCAATGGTAGACCATTAAAGCTCTGGAAAAGAGACATTTAGCCTGTTTCCAAGGATGGCCTCTGTAGCAGCACCCCAGACTTGGGAGAAAGCTTTCTAAGAGCTGATCTTGACAGTTTTCACTTCTCTGTCACAGACTTTATCCACATCTGAAAACGTGTATCAGAAAACAGGCCTTGCTCTCTGCTTGAATGGGCAGTTCAATAGTTTCTTCTCCTGGATCCTTGGGTGAAAATATACCACAGTGCCCATGGTCTCTCTGCTTCATAAGGTAGGGACTAAGTATTCCTTAGGCAGTGCTTATGGGTTCATCACAATTGGCAAGAATCCAAAAGGCCATGGCACAGATTAATAGATTGGAAATCTTCATAACTGCAGGTCATTCTAAGAACAGCATGACAGGAGGCAAAACAAATTCACCAGTTTTATTCCTGAGAAGCCTAATGCTTTGATGACTAAAAAAGAAGAAAAAACTAACCCCTCAAAACAAACCAAAAAAAACCCATCTCAGTGATATAGGTATGTGATGAAAGGCTTTCTCATGGTCTGATACTCCTCCAGAAGCCACTCAAAGTTCCTGACTGAAGTCTGACCTTCTGACTATATTTGGGGTAATCTAGCACTTAAAGAAGAGCTAGAGCTTCACTGCCTGGTTCTTGAACTAGAGGAGTCCATGACTGTAAGCAAAGGCATTAGAAAACCATCTGTTTGGTGTCCTCAATATTACTTGTACTTCTACTCCAACAGCATTTCATTTTAAATAGCTCTGAATCCTATAAAAGGGGACAATAGGTAATTTTGTCTTTTTAGATTAGCCTTCAGACTAGATAAAGTGTTGTGTGCAGAGACACTTTACCTGGAAAGATCTACATCAGCTCACTCACCTCCTCAGATGAGACTGCAAAAAAACCCCACCAAAAACTAGACACTAAACACTCATCAAAACACCTAAATTGTTTACAGCTTCCATCCCTGCACAGCAGGTTTCTAGGGTTTCAGGTCTGGTATGAGTCTGTAGCTGGCTTTGGAAACAATCCCAGGTAGGTCTGGGAAGACCTTTTCCAGACGTATTTCTGGAATGAATACAACAAATAATTGTATCAGTCATCCCCAAAGCCTCTGAACTCTCCTGGTTCTTGGGTGAAGAACTGCAGCCACCAGGTTCTTCACTGAATACTTCCTAAAATTGCTACTTATACTTGAGGGACTCCATTCTTCCAAGCCAACAAAACCCTGCTCTTCACAGTCTAACAAGTCTGAAGAGATTATGGAGTTTTAGGTTGGCATTATGCACAGTGGTTAAGGCAGATAGTCTGGTTATTCTTCAAGATTGCAAAGATGGAGGAATTGCAAGTTAAAATTAACAGACAGAGAATATCAGCCACTTCCAGAGCCCTCAATCAGATAGACAGCCCTCTACTCACTTTTCTTTGTAATACCAAACAGCTGTAACATCAGGGGAGGGGAGAAAGAGGAGTTATATTGAAGCACTGGCTCTTACAGCAGGCTGTGCTTGCCTGGCATCACTCCTGGCTCTGAGTCAGCTGATAGCTGGGTAAAATTAGGTCACCAGCCAACATGTTCTTGAGTCAACACGCTCTTGGCTTTTAACATAAAATTTGAGGTTAGGTAAATAGATTAGTGAGAGAAAACTGTGTCTGAGATCTGAGTGCTTGATGGAGGAAAGCATGGGTTCCTTAATTTAGTTTCATACCAGTCCTAATGCTCCTGAGGAAGTCCTGGCTAAGATCACAGTTACACATTTAGTCATTTTGCTGTGGGAGAGGCCCCTATGAAATTGCTGCAGACTGGAAGCTGCCACCTCAGGAAGTGAGGGGGCAGATATGCTGCCTTTATGGGGGAGACTGTCAGGGCTGGGTTTTCCCGTGTGATGTCAGTCTGACCATGCCACGGGGTGCTCTTTGAGAAGTGAGGTTTTCCTGCTCCCATGGCTCCCTGAGCCCTCCCCAGCAGCCAGAGAGGGAAGGTGCATGAGGAGGCAGGTAGGTGCCTTTTTTTCAGCTTTTTTACTGAATGTTGTCCAAATAGACACTGGCTGCCATGTGAGGAAAACAGAGGTGAGGTTTGAAGTAAGAAGTGGGATTTTAGTTCAGAACAAATAGGGAAGACCACAATATGTGTGGTATGTCCACATACCACACACAGCTTTGAGGCTTAGCTGTCTTGTTTTTAATTATATCCTAATATGATAGCATGCCACAGTATTCATGTTCTTAATAATGGCTTGTATTGTTTAAAGAGGTGCAAGCAGAGAGACCCTGGGGATATACAAAGCTCAGACATTTTAAAACTGGTACAATTCAACTATTTCAAATGTTTGTTTCCTTTAAAGTGGTATGTCTTTATCTGCAGCACACCCAGTACCACACAGTCCAGGCCAAGAGGGATTTCAATGGGACTGCAGGAAGGATGAACAGGATTCTTATCTCAGAATCAGGGATCCAGCATTGAAGTGTTCAATGTAGACTGCCACAAGGTATTTTACAAAATGTTTCTGGATCATCATTAAGCAGAAAACTTGCCTGAGCATTACTCCCTATGAATAAAAATTATTTACCTCTGGCAGGTTTGATATGAATACTTTACACATCAACCAAGGGATGATAGTCATGTGTATGTGAGAAATATTATCTGGGCTTAGAACAAAATACTTTTATTGGCACTTGCTGCAAAGTGCCTGTTTGGATGCAAACTGGTTGGGTTTTTTTGTTTGGTTGGTTTTGTTTTAATTTCACTATTCTGTTAGCATGAATGAATTCCTGGAGGTATTTAAAAGATGTGTAGATGTGGTGCTTAGGGACATGGTTTAGTGGTGACCTGGAAGTGCTGGGTTAACAGTTGGACTTGACTATCTTAAAGGTCTTTTCCAACCAAAACAATTTCATGATTCTATGAAGTCCTGGAGGTCCTAGTGTCCTGCCTTCAAGCTGCATGCTCTGGTGAACAGGGCCTGCTCTGTGATGCTGTAGGATGGGGATAATCTCAAATAATTTATATGGTTACAACATGGAAATGAAAAGATTATATTATGCCAAGATTTAGAAGAGCAGATGAGAAAGGATTGGAAGGCAAATCAGGAAACAATTAGCTGAGCTAAGTGATCACAGAAGGAAGTGTTCAAAAGGAGGTAGAGATAACTGGATGAAAAAAAACCCTGTTCTAGGGGGAGAGGACATACAGGCAACTGGAAAAAAACAAAACAGAGAGGGTCACGGGAGAATACTATAACTGTGTACATCTAGTGATAGCAAAATGACACATTTTCATACCTCACCGCTCAGTCTGAGCTCTTTTTAGTGACTGCATACAAAAGCCATAGCCTGTTAAGATATGCACAATCCAGGATCAATATTGTACTTCCAGCTAGGGCCAAATTCTGTTTGCCTTACTTTCCTGAATAGTGCCATTGTTTAAGTAGAATTTGGCTGCAGTATGTTATTTAATTATATGGGTTGCTGAGTCCTCTTGAACATGGAGGCTGAATGTCAAAGAAAGGCAAGTGGGAGAATCTCAAAAGGAATTAGAAAATAATCAACAGCTCGAGCTCCTGTATAGTATGGCTCAGTTTTCAGACCCACCTTAAATAATAACTCTACACCTGCATGTACTGATTACCAGTGATACCTGTTTCTTTATCCAGTTTGGAGGAAAACATCATGTGTCTACTTAACAATGGCAGACACAGACTGGGCTAACAGTGTGTATTGTCTAGATCCTAGCTAAATTGTTTGTTTGTTTGTTTGTTTGTTCTTATGATCAGCATCCTAGCATAGCTCCAGGATCTAATTTCCTGAAAATCACAAAAATCGACCCAAGTCCAAGTACAGAGTCTTGTACAAAGATTATTTCCTTTCAGGAAACAGTTTTAAAATAGTAAACTAACATACACCAGAATTTGTGTTTCATAACAGTTCAATGTTTTTTTCCCCAAGTCTGGATGTTAGCTTGGCCATCAAGAAAGAGATCTCACAAAATACCTATACAGATGATACCAGTTATCTGTAATTATTTTTCCCTTTTAATTTAACCATTGTAGCACCTGAATGTACTCATAAAGGACTTATATCTGTGATGACCTAATTTTGTAGAGCAGACTCGCTTTTACTTTTTTTTTTTTTGCATAAAGAATGCAAATGAAAATGGGCCTGTGTTTTAAAATTTTTCCTGAAATAGTGTACAAGTTATTTCATCTTCTAGTAATGGAAAATATTACAATGCCACTATAGTCACCTATGAAGTATCAACTCTGAATGTCGGTATGGTGCTTACACAGGACTCCAAACTTATTTCTAGTCCCTTGCAATACACCTTGAGTATTTCTTCCAGGGTGTACCTCTTCTGGTTGGTCTCAGCATGAAATCAGAGAACAAGAGAAATTGGGAATGAATCACAGTTTATAAATGTAAGACAGGTAATGACTCAAACAGCAAGTTTGAGCTGTTTTATTCTGAACAAAAAATAAATATTGCTGAGCAGACCAATTGTGCATCTGCTTAGTAAGTTTACAGAAGAGATGTGGTGTGACTGTGCTCTTGGCTTGAGATAGGTGAGGTCTCCAGTATTGTGAAAATGGATCCGTTTTGCAAGAGAGGAGGTTCTAATTCTCTGGCATCATCTTTTGGAGGCTGATACAGTTTATTCCACAAATACTGGATATTTATTTCCTCCTTGGCTTTTAAGGAAATAGGACTGGTTATTTGGCATGTGATGGAGACAAAACTCTGTGCTTCTGGAGGTCCCTGTGATTAATGTGGGATAATGTTTTGTTTGTTTCTTTCTTTCTAATTTGGTCTAAGAAAGCCTGTGTGATTCTGTTAGAGGAGTAAGAGTTGGAGAAATGAAAATGTGTACAGGCTAAAGGAGAAGTGAAGGGAAAAAACATCTTTGATTCAAGTGCATTTATTATTGTTAAAATGTCAGACATTTATATTATGCAATATATCTATCGTGTTTCAGTAAATAGCATTTCATGTGAAGACAGGGAATGCCCTCTGTCTGCTAAGTTTTCAACCCTAACTGAATGATTAATGAAATCAGAGTCTGGGCATTTAACTATGTATAAAAATTATAATGTGCCAGCTTGTGTCTTGGGATAATGGAGGCAGAGTAGTCCTGACAGTCATCCAAAGGGATTTCATTTCTCAGATATTTAATCCAAGCTGTTTTGTGCCCTGATCTGCATACCATTATATTTCAATACAACATTATATAGTGAAGACATTAACTTCTTAGAAGGTACATCATATGTGATATGTTTTTCATTCACGAGAGCCACAGGACAGCGCCAAAATGCCATGTTGTAGAGTTTGACTGTCATGATCAATTTGTAGAATGAAATAAGTATCTGCTTTATTTCTTGTAAATCAAAATGAGCAGTGAAACCTATTTATTGCCGTAGGGACCATATTTGAAATTCTGGAAGCTGCTCAGTTGATTAATCTGATCTGGGAACTTTACAGATCTCTTGAATAGTAAATATCATCTTAGCTACAACAAAAAATAACTTTGATAAGGAAATCTGATATAAAACCCTCCAACAAATCAGGTTTCTGAGAGATGACCAAAATCATGTCAGAGAGAAGCTGAATGAAATGAAGATCTTACACTGAAAATAACAGTACTATCTATAGCTTCCCACTGTGACTGTCTACCTAGCTAAGGACTCTAAATAGCACATCATTATAAAGTATAAGTGCTTCCCTAGATTATTATTCTGTATAGCATTTGAAAGATAATGTATTCACCCATTTTTACAACACATTTCGGGATTCAGTGTAGGCCCCAGAAGCATGAGAAGACACTCACAGTCTCCATACAGATTGGCTGGCATATTAAAAATAACTCTTTTAATTTGTTTCTAACTTAGTATAGAAAAGTTGTTCTTTATTTTAAAATATATTTTCTGATAAAGGAGATCAATAATGTGTAATTTCATTCTAGTAAAATTTTATGAGAATAGACATTTTCTGTTTTAAATTCTATTAGTCAAGAGAGCTGTTTGAAGCCTCCTGTGGGAGTTGGGGGAGAGGGCAGACAGGCTGTTGATGGTTACCAGCTCAGCAGAGCTATGGCAAAGGCCAACAGCAGTATATTCAGGAGCCATAGCCCCCTCCACAAGAGAAGTGATTTTACCAAAGCACCAGAGCTCAGGCTTCCACAGCTCTTGTTTAAAGACACGCCTCCCAGATTCTTTCATTTGTGTGGCTCTTACCTTTTTCTTTCTTCCTCATTGAGATATAAAAGACAGGAAGGAGACCCTAACTTCTCCTCCTTAAATAAAATACACCTCCTCCCCTTCCAAATATCTACCACATCTTGGTTGGCTGACCTTGGCTGGATGGCAGGTGGCCACCAAGCTGTTGTATCACTTCCTGTCCTCAAATGGATAGGGAAATAAAAAGTACAACAAAAGGCTTGTGGGTCAAGGTGAAGACCAGGAGACCATTCACCAGTTACCATCACAGGCAAAACAGATTCAACTTGGGAATAAGAAATAAAGCTATATCTTAAAATACCTTTCTCCCACCCCTTCCTTTTTCCTAGGCTTAAATTCACTTGCAAGTTTTCTCTACCTCCTCCTCCCAGTCAGCACAGGGGGATGGGGTTGGAGTCAGTTCACCACATGTGTCTCTGCTGCTTCTGACCCTCAGGGGGAGGACTTCTCACACTCTTCCCCTGCTTCAGCGTGAGGTCCCTCCAATGGGAGATATGGGAGATGGTACTCCATGAGCATTCTCAAGGTGGGTCCTTCACATGGACTGTAGTTCTTCATGAACTGCTCCAGTGTGGATCCTTTCCATGGGGTGCAGTTCTTCAGGAACAGTCTGCTCCAGTGTGGGTCTCCCATGGGGTCATAAGTACTCTCAGCAAACTTGCTCCAGCATGGGCTCCTCTTTCTCCATGGGTCCACAAGGTCCTGTGAGGAGCCTGCTCCAGCATGGGCACTCCATGGTGTCACAGGCTCCTTCAGGCATCCCTTGCTCTGGTGTGGGGTCTCCATGGACTGGAGGTAGATATCTGCGATATCTGCTCCAGTTAACCTCCATGAGCTGTAGATGGAGAGCCTGCCTCACCATGGTCTTCACAGGCTGCAAGGGAACCTTTGCTCTGGTGCCTGGAGCACTTCCTTCCCCCTCCTTCTCCGCTGACCTTGGTGTCTGCAGAGTTGTTTCTCTTACAGATTCTCACTCCTCTCTCTGGCTGCAGTTGCCCAGTTGCACAACAGCTTTTTCCCCTTCTTAAATATGTTATCACAGAGGCACTACCACTATTGCTGGTTGGCTCAGCCTTGGCCAGTGGTGGGTCCATCTTAGAGCCAGCTGATGTTGGGTGTGTTGGACATGAGGGAAGCTTCCAGCAGCTTCTCACAGAAGCCACCCCTGTAGACCCTCCATTACCAAAACCTTGCCACACAAACCCAATAGAGGAGCTCATTCATTCCCTCTTTCTGACCCCTGTCATTTCCCATCTGAGGTGAGAATCTTGAATCTAGGGCACTTCACCTTTCTGCACAAGCTTCATATGTAAAAGCAAATAAAAGCAGAACTATCTCAGCTTTCCCTTGAAAGAAAATAGAAAAATAAAAACTCAAGGGCTTTCACAGCCTATTCTTGCTCTCCATGTGGTGACTGAGTTTGATTCACTCTCCCCTTTTCCGACTGAAGTGGGACAAAGGCTGGCAAGCTGGGATCTCCTCTGTGCCACAGAAGAAGGACCTCTTAACAGTGAGAGTATCACAAACTGACCCAGATAAAATAAAAGTTATTAATACCTGAGAACAGTAAGGGAAGTAGAAAAATAATCATTAAAATAATTAAAAATCATTAAAAATCAAAAGCCAGTGCTTTTTGCAGGTGTACTGAAGGAGTATTCTTGCCTTACATGTGCTGTGCTTTTCTGAGAACTTGGTCTTCTGTGTAAACTGAAATTATTTTAATATTTTCACTGAAGTTAATTAAGGTCAGAATAAATGATCATATTGACCTTTCCTGGCTTTATCCGTGTGTGAGTCCTTATGTGTTTGTATACACATGTGTTTTAAACCAAGAGAAACCCTCAGGCTATCTGTAAGTGAGTTTTATTTATTTATGTACAGCCTTACTCCATTCCTTGCTCCAGCTGTATGTTGCTAGCAACTAAGGAAGCATTTTCAACTCTCCTGCATGAAACAGTGACAGCCTGTAACCAGCCATGGACACTGTAGTTAGAGTTCTGTATGTTGGAGTGGCTCAGGTGCCCCTTATCCCCTGGCATGGCACCGAGCACAGGTGCAACGGGGGTGATTGGTCTTGACATAATTAAAAGAAGTAACAACACTCTCAAATATTGTGCGGTATCACAGACTAAAGGTGTGAATAGAGTGTAAATTTGGGGATTTTGTCTTCTGCATATCAGATTTTTAAATTTCAGGGTACTTACTGTCTGTAAGCATAGGTACCATTTTGTGAATGAGGTTTTGATGCCAGGTGTTACGAAGGCAACACAGAATGATTTACTTTTTCCCTGTTCTAATTTTTTCCCCTTCATCTGAAACAAATCATTCAAGATGCAAGTGTAAATTTGCTGTTTCCATACAGAAGCATGTGCATGCATTATCATGTTATTATTTAAGCACATGGCAGCCCACGCCAGGAAATGTGATAATTGACGGGTGTGACATATTAACTGCCACTGGTGGGAAAAGGCTCAGAACCAGTTCAGCTACTGGCTGAAGTGAAATCCCAGCCCTGGTAGCTGTAGATACTCTGTTACTGCGTGAATAGTAAAAAAACCCTGTTGTTATTTCCAGGGGAAAGGGGAAAGAAAATGTCTATAAACTGGTTCATTCTCTCCTTCATTTGAAAAGAAGGGAAATAGGCAATTGTTCAAGAAAATTGAAGCCTTATTTCTGATATTTCTTTCTAGAATTGCTGAGTGGAGCTAAGGCCTATAATTAGCCCTCATTCATTTGCCCTTTTACATGGAATCTGTCCTTTATTGTTTCTCTGGATTTCCAAACACTTGTCACATATCACAAAGTAAAGATATGTTCATTTTCATGTTGACAATGTATAAATGATAAAAAAAATCCTTTAATGTACTAACAAGATATTTAAATTAATAACTCTGAACAGAATAGTCTCAAAGTGTCTTGATTACTTTCCAGAATTTTATTTCTCTTTATGTATTTTTAGGACTTCATGCACCAGCAATGATCTAGGTAAAGTGATAAATCTAGCAGTTTCCCATTGTGGCTATGTGTCCCCCAATGTACTACATCCATGTCCGTTGGGTGAATTAATGTGTCATCCAAACGATTACATATCTGTGTGTATTGCAAGAAATTTATCTAGGCAACTTCTGCTCTAAAAATCAGAACCATCCAGAAAGCTTTAAGTTAGAGGCAGGAAATTAGAATTAATCAGTTGATGATAAAGACATTAATGACTTGGGTGTTCTAGCACTCACATGTCTTCTAAGTCAGCATGAAAATAAAATGTCAGGAAGGTTTTGAAATGTCTGAAATCTGACAGGATTGAGATTGACATGAAACTCGATTTTGTAAGATCTTCCTCCCTCCCATTTTCTAATTGCTGCTTTATAGTGTGTGTTCGTTTTTTGGTTTAGTTTTGTTTGGTTTTGGGTTGGGTTTTGGTTTTTTGTTTTGTTTTGTGGTTTTTTGTTTTGTTTTGGTTTATTTTGGTTTTTTGTGGCATTGTTTTGTGTTTCTTTTCTTTTTTTTTTTTTTTTTTTTTAAGTAAGTGATAATGGAACACCATATAGCTTTGGGAAAATGATGTGCTATTAGGATCTCTCCCTTTGCTTAGACAAGACACCTCACAAACAGTGTAAATTCCTTTGCCTGGGTTGCAGTAGAACAATTAGTCATAGCTATCATCTTGGTTTTCATGCAAGGTTTGAACACTTACGAACAGGTTTAAAACCAAAAGGCTGTGTTGCATGCTTGGGCTGATCAAGCAGCCACAGCCTGTAATAAATTTCAATAACTATAATGTGGGTTGAAGTTGAACTAACAACTTAATGATGTCATTGCTTATCATTACCAAACTTGAGCTACCCAGCTTTTCCTTCTGTTAGCAAAATTAAGGAATGCCTGAATAAAGATATAGATTTTTTTTCTAAATATGTTTCTTCCTCACTAAGTCTAATTTTCTTCTAAGCACAAATAACACATGGATCTAGCTTGCTTTTGCTCAGGGGTTCATTAGATTCCAGGTTATGAAAAAACTTCATCAAGTGTGGCAAAGATATTGCTTAAAAATTAATTGCCAGGTACTTTTAATTATTGTAGTGTTACAGTTCTTTTTCCTGAAATTTGCATGAAATTGTTATTGAATCCTAGATACTTGCAATAAACAATTGGCTGAAAATTATTAACTGGAAATATATAGTAAAGCTGTGATTGAGAGGCATTAATGAAAAGTAAAGTTTGACTAGCGAGTGATTTGCTAAAAGATGAGAAAATAATCTATGTATATGGTGTAATATATAACTGAACCACCCTACAATAATGAATCCAATCAGTGCCTCATTTTTCTCAGTTCAGTTTCTGACTTTGGGCATTTCTGAAGAGAAGTAAACAAGTTAGTAATTTTTTTTTTCTTTTTTTTTTTTTATGAGGTAAGAAAGGATCTGGTTTAGATAAATAAAATTACAGAAAATTGCAGATTGAAGCCATCTCTGTTACAAAGTCTGTGAACCTTAATCATGTAATTTAAAAAAAATATTACTACACTGTCTAGTGCAGACTGCCTGTTCATAATTAGAGAAATTTCTTTTTTTTTCATAGGTGAAATTGGTAATAGTCAAAACTGAGCTAGGCTTACCCCCTCCTTTTTTATTCTGCAAACCAAAGTACTATAAATGATGAACATTTTTTCCAAACTGAGCTCCTGTTTTAGGATCGGCCATCCCCTTAAACGCCTACTATCTATTTACCAAGTGAAGTAATAGAGTAAAAATAAACTCATGACCGTGAAAGCATTGGTGACTGCAGAAAGACTTTTATCCCTTTAAATTACAGGTTGCAGAAATATTACACTGAATATTTTGATCCTTAAATTGCCTTCTAAATTCTGTGTGCTTGCATCAAACTCTAACTCCCAGCTACTAAAGAGATCTTGATGTAAAGCATGACAGCTAGCTACTTGCAACTGAGTTTGGTATGAAATGAAAGAAAAGCTTGCCCTTGAGAGAGCAGGAAGAAAACCCGACTGCAAGAAAATATTTGTGAAGTATCTATCTTTCTGTAATCAGTAGTTTATCTTATCCTATTTTGTATGTTGTGTTGCTGAATCCCTGACTTTGTACAGGCAGTGTCAGATCTGGTTCACATATCTATCTACTAGCACACTTCGTAAATATAATTGTAGCTTCCTCAAAAGAGAATTTCCTGGAGCTTCACTCACCCCATAATATATACTGCACTTTGTAGTGCATGAAATCCAAGTGTCACAGTAGTCATCTGTGCCCTGAGTGGACCAGATCAGTGTCTTGAATGGAGAAACCTCCTTTTTCGTATTCAGTCAGAAGCATTAGAATAGCTTAGGAGCCAGGGATATGTCATGTAAATGAACTCAAGCAGCTCTACTACCTATTATGCTTGGAGTTTCCTTCTTTTCTGAGGGGCCTCATTGGGTCTAGGAATTAGTACAGCCCTAGGGCTTCTCTATTTGATTAACCAGAGCCTGGATTTGTTAAACTCCCAGACATGCTGCAAAGTTCTTTTTCCTTCCTGGAAGCTTTTGAGTAAGTATTCAAAGGTGAAAGGGTTGGAGGTTAAAGTTCTGACCCTCCTCTCCTTCAAACTCCTTCCCTTCAAGAAGGGAACAAAACAAATCACTTAAGCCTCTGCCTATCTATCTCAGTATTGCTATCTCTCATATGTTTTATGTTGATTTTAAGGCTTCAGCTGTGGGAACTGAGATTCAAATGTTCAGCTTTAAATTTAAACCCAGTTGTGTAGTCCTTGTGGTTCTGGATTACAGTTTGAAAATTAGTCCAAAGCAAAATAATAAAGAAAATACTGCCCTATTACTTTGGAACGTAGTGTCTGAATCAAGATTTTTGAATACCTACATTTGGTGATACCACTAACTGAAAGCATGGGATTACTTCCAGTAAAATAAATGGGACTTAACATCTGTTTTATAAACCTTACTGAGTTGGGGTCTGAGAATGACTTATGGACAATTTTACAAAAATGTGATATACTACTTACAGGGAAGCTGGCTAATTGGAAAAACTAACTGCATTATTGTAGTGGAAGCACAATCCTTTAAACTATATTCTGCTACTGGGGGCTGTGATGATTTGGACACTTTATTACACAGAAGATTAAATTTCTGATTGCTTTAATGAAATTGCTGTGTGATGGAGTGTCCTGTGGTCAGTGGTGGTCACAGGGAATGTGTCACATGTTTGTTGACCAGGAACAATATAATCTGAAAAAATCATTACATAGCTACCTCTTTAGGCAAAGAAACCCTTTCATAATGACTCAGACTTAAGCTGTGGATGTTAATATTCCTCCTAGGATTTTTCTCTCTCCTCTGCCTGTGAGGAGGACGTAGGGAAATGAACAAGTTGGAGTAATGGATGAACGGAGTACTTTGTACTTGGCAGGGTTTACAGTCTAGAGTTGTATTTTTTCTTTCTGCAGCATACCCCCTAGGGAAGATGCCTGTATGCAGAGCGTTCAATTATCTAAGCTGTCAGGACCATGTGTGTTGTCAAAATGTAGGCTTGCAGCAAGATTCCTGGTGATCTTTACAGATGGCCCAGGTCTCCTTCTCATAACTTCAGTGTAAGCACTGGATTAATCATTTCAATTATTCACCCTAAATGTGGTGAATTGTGAGTTGGTGTAAAACAGAGAACTAAATTACATAGGAAAAAGCCAAACTATAGAGGAGGTAGGGTTGGGTGTTTGTTTTGTTTTGTTTTGTTTTGGTGTGTGTGTGGTGTTTGTTTGTTAGTTTTTGTTTTATTTTGTTGTAGGTTTGGGTTTTTTTGTCTGCCTGGTAATTAGGTACACAACAGCAACAAAACATAGAACATCATAGAATCATTAGGGTTGGAAAGGACCTCTAGGATCATCAAGTCCAACCTTCATCCTAACATCTCTCTATCCAC